>LN891116.1:22330-34901 GCA_900010015.1 Tuber aestivum | reverse complement strand
TCATTGCACAATGCTGATAAAGTCTGGCAGCGTGCCTTCTTAGACTCTCTGACTAGGCGGGGTTGGGTTCTGGAATCAATAATTTTGGGTCTTCCAGGCATAAGGAGGTTTTTTGCATCACCCCTCTTTTGGAAGTGGTCATGGAAAGTTTGAACAGTACTCTTTGGACGGTTTAAGAGCTCTCCAATCTCTCCAAAAGACATTTTTTTTTTTCTCAGAGCAACTATTTGCCCTTTCTCAAACTCTGTAAGGTAGCCTGTCTTGTGTGGAGGCATCATGGTTGAGGGGTGGTTGATTGTAGGAGTGGGGTGTTTTGAGGTGTCGTGCGGTAACCACCTATCGTACGGATCCTTTTGGCCTAGTACTTTAGTATCGTCCCAAAATTCGCTTCGATATCTACCCATGATACACTATTATCCAAAACTATCCTGACCTGTGTCCGACTCTAGGGTGCTATGGTGGATTGACCGATTGACTAGTTGGTCTGGTGGTTGCGCTCCAGCAGTCAGGCGAGGCGCTGCCCCGCAGGGAGGCACGCGAGATTTGCAAGAAAGGTCTAGGCAGCAGCTCTGCATCCTAGCTTTCGACAACTACCGTATTTTCTAATTGGCTGGTTCGGGGCGTGTTGGGCGTGTTGGTACGACATGTCGCTGGTGGGAGGGTCGGGGCCCCTGATGCGCGGAAGAGTCCCCATCATGCACAGCTCTTGACCGGTCTTTCTGCCTTGGAGTCCGGTACAGCACCATAAAGATTTCACTCCCGCAGCGCGATCATGTTGTTTGAATGTGTAGGGTACGGCACTATCTTAATAACTTTGTACGAAAATACGACATTGTAGAAACGGTATACCACGGGCACGTTAAGCGAGGAGGAGTTTGGTATGAAGGTAGATTGGTAGTAGTTCTTGTCCTTAATCTCTTTAAGTGAGATGGATGGTAGTGCCTATTTATACAGGTGTGCATCCTTCAAGTAGCTTAAGAGGAAATGTAAGGGAAAACAAAGTATCGACGTATTTGACCGTAATGTAAGTAGGAAAAACATAAGTATGAACAGGTTTGACCCTGAAGAACTGCCAAGGAAATTCTATAAAACATGTGTGAATCTAAGATGGTGTGAACAAATAAATCAACCTGAACACCAAATAAGAAAAGCACACCATAATCCCCTAATCATATCATGAAATATTAATGAAATATACGTAATACATACTCCAGCTGTAGTAATGTTATAATAATACCAAGTAGAGAAATATACGATATTATCAAAAGAAAATATACATATGAAACAAATTAGGAAATTCAACACTTCCCCTCATTATCTACAGCCCAAAAGGCCCATTAATCGTTTGTGTGCTGGATTCGCTAAGATTTTTGTCCAGATGTCGGCGAGGTTGTCCGAAGAGTCAACCTTCAGGAGCATGAACGAGTTGTTATTGATTTCTTCCCGAATTTTGTGGTAGTGTACATCGATGTGTTTTGTTCGCTCGTTTAACTGATGGTTTCTCGCGAGGAAATTTGCGCCGGTATTATCTGCATGTAAGGTGATCGGTAAGTCGAGACGGATGTCTTTGAGACCTTTTCGGAACCATTGGATTTGTCCTGCTGCAAGTGATATTACGACGTATTCGGCCTCCGTTGTTGATAATGCGACTGAGGCTTGTTTCCTTGAGTGCCATGAGATGCATGCACCGTTGAGAAGTACAATATATCCCGAAAAGGAGCGGCAGGTATCGAGGCAAGCAGCAAAGTCAGCATCAACATAGGTATCGATAGCGTTTGTCGCATTGTAAGGGTAAAAGAGTCCAATGTGCTTTGTTGCGTTAAGGTCTCGAAGGACGTGTTTAGCGGCCTTGAGGTGTTTTTCGGTAGGGCAAGAAGAAAATTGTGAGAGGAAAGAGATTGTGTATGCTAGATCGGGTCTTGTGCCAGTAGTCAGGCACATAAGTGATCCTATCATCGATTGGTAAGTGGAGGGGTCTTGAATGCGTGTGTCTTTGGTCCCTTTCGTAAGTTGAATGCCTTTTGGTAAGGGTGTAGAAATGCTGTTTGAGTCTTCCATTTTAAAACGTTTGAGGATTGACTTAATGTATTGCTCTTGGGTAAGATGTAGCCCGTCTGGTGCGTATGCGATGTGTAAGCCGAGTATAAATGTGGCTTCCCCTAGGTCTGTAATCTGGAATGCCGTTTTCAGGTCTTCTATGAGAGATGTAGCTTCGGGGGTGTCAGCTGAGTGGATGGCGATGTCGTCAATGTAAATCAAAATGTTGATGTCATGTTTATCGTGAACAAATATGCATGGGTCGAGGGATGATGTCGCAAATCCTCTGGAGGTCAAGAATCTAGCAAAGAGAGCATACCATTCGTTTCCAGATTGCTTGAGTCCATAGAGACATCGGTTAAGTTTCTATACTTTGCCTTCGTCACCGAACCCAGGTAACGGTTGCATGTAAACTTCTTCTTTCAATTCACCGTATAGGAAGGCGGATTTGACATTGAATTGTCGCGGTCGCCATTTGTTTTTAGCGCATATCGCGAGGAGGAAGCGGAGAGATTCATATTGGATAACGGGGGCAAAGGTTTCTTCGAAGTCGAAGCCGGGAATTTGACTAAACCCTTTGGCGACGGCTCTTGCTCGATACCTTTCTAAGGTGCCATCAGCGTTCCGTTTAACTCTGTAAACCCACTTACTATCGATTATTTTCCATCCTATTGGTTTATCAACAACATCAAAGGTTCCACTTTTCTCAAGAGCTAAAATCTCGTAGTCTATGGCTGAGGTCCACTGGTCACGGTAGGGGCTGTTTATAGCCTGGTAGTAGGTGGTGGGATCCTCGTCCGGCATTTCGGTGGCGTTTCTGCCATATCGTTGCGGTGGACACATGGCTCTTCCTGATCGATTTCGTCTCTGTTCATCTTCTGCCGGGGGTGGTTCCTGTATTGGAGGTTCCGGTAGTAGCAAGGGTGATTCAGAACATTCAACTTTATCTGGAGGTTCAATTTTAGGTGAAGGAGGTGGGGAATCTTTTAGTGAAGGTGTTGATGGAGGTGAATTTGATGGTGAGGATTGTTAGTCGTCATCTTCTATTTCTTGAGGCTTATCGCGAGGGTGTGAGGCGGTCTGGGAAGAGGGAAGTGTGATGGTTGCAAAGGTCTCCGATGTATGGGTCGGTTGTCCTGTTGGGTCAAGCGGTATTATCATCTTGGTTGTCCAATGGACTTGTCTAGTTTCGGAAATTCGATGTTGTGATGGTATGTATATCCGGTATATTTTGTCGGAGGAGGTGTAACCGACAAGATATCCTTCCAAGGCCCAGGGCTATAGCTTCGTTCCAGGTTTTCTTTTCTCCTCTGGTATATGGACGTAGCATTTGGTCCCATATGGGTGCCAGTGGTTGATCAACGGCTTTGTTTTGTAGATAGCTTCATAGGGCGTTGAGTTTCCTATGGCTCGGTTAGGGAGTCTGTTCCTAAGGTAGACAGCAGTGGAGACTGCTTTGGCCCAAAGGCTAAGGGTAAGTCCAGTCAACATAGAGCATGTTGATGTGATTATGGTACGGTTGTACCGTTCGGCAATACCATTAGATTCATGTGAGTAAAGAGGGGTCTTATTATGCACAATTCCATGCTTTTGAAAAAGGGTAAGCATCTTGTCGTTGATGTACTCGCCTCCGTTGTCAGTACGAAACCTTTTGATCATGGTGGAATCCTGAGTTGTTCTTTCGTTGATGAACTGTTCGAACACTTTTACCATGTCGGACTTTGCTTTTATGGTGTATATCCATGCATAGCGTGTATTATCATCGATGAAGGTGACATAGTACCAGGAGTTGCCAAAGGAGGGTTTCGAGAATCGTCCGCCAAGGTTGGAGTGGATTAACTCGAAACCTGTGTCACATCTTTTCTCACTTGATTTGGGCTTTGACTTAGTCGATTTGGAGGTGATGCAGGTTTCGCATTGCCAGTCTTTGGGGACGGTAGGGATGGCGGGAGTGTCGGAGTAATGGTCAGCTTTGAGGTATTGTGGCGATAGATGTCCTAAGGCTTCATGCCATTCTTTGTAAGTCATCTTTCTTGCCCTCTCTTTTTCCTCTTGCACAACATAGTCCTGTCCGTCAAGCTTTCCCCACAGAACCTCTGTTTTATTTTCCCTAAAAACATACATATCCTTCCCAGAACTCCGCAAAGAAAAACCTTTTCCCAAAGAAACGATAGCGCGCCAAGATAACAAGTTGCTAGAACCCAACTTAGGAACCCAAAGAACCCATTGTAGAAAGATAGAGTCTGTCCGGCCATTAGATGTTTTGGCCTTAAGCTCAACTGTTCCACGGCCGCATGATTCTATTACCAAATTATCGCCTAACTTAACGGTGCCTTGTAAAGGTTCGAAGTTTATAAGAAGGTCTAGGTTTGAGGTCATGTGTGAGCTTGCGCCTGTATCGATAACCCATTGTGTTGGGTGAGGGGTCTTTTGCGTTGGAGTTGAGGAGGTAGAGGTACTGACCGATTCAGGTGTTTCTTCCTTTCTGATCTTAGCCAAGTGTTGGCCTTTTTCCTTCTTTCACTTTTCATTGTCGGCCTTGAGCTTGTTGCACTCATTCCAGGAGTGACCTTCACTGCGAGCAGAGGGGTAGTGCTTTTTGCAGTAAGAGCAATCCTTCGTTTCGGTCGGTTGCCGGCATACCGTATCGCGAGCCTTTCCCTTTCCTTTGACATCGGCGCTTTTATATGCCTTATCATTCTCAGAATTAACCGAGGATTTCAAGTCCAACAGCTTATTATAGACATGATTGTAGGTAAGGTCCTCCTTGGTTTGGAGGTTGTCGACGATGTTGCTCATCGACGGGGGCAGGGAACGGAGGAGGACGGCGGCTTTGGCTTCGGTTGACTCAAATACCGATTTAAAAACAAACGGTAGAGAGTATCGGTCATTTTCCGAAGCAGTTGAGCAACGATGTTGCATGCGATTCCATAGGGTGTCGTACTCATTGATGTGGTCCGACATGAGTTCGGACGGATCGTACTTGGAATCGAGGACACCATTTAGCTGGTCAAAGAAGGAGGAGGTATTTTCACGAGCGAATTTGTCTTTGAAGGCTTTCCAAATAGCAGGTGGTGTCTTGTGGGTGGCCAGCAAGACTAGCCATTTTGCGTCGATCGTTTCTAAGAAGTAGGCCGAGGCCCACTGGTAGTGATGGCGGAAAGCATCTCGAGCATCTTCATCATTATCATCCCCAGCCATTTCTCCTTTTTCTGGTATTGTTTCCACTCCGGTTACTATGTCCCAACAATGAAATAAGGTTAGAACATATTCCGAGATTTCACGCCAGGTCCTATAGTTTCTTTGGCTAATGAGCTTTGGGATTGCGCTCAGTTTGTATTGAGGTGCCCAGAGCCTTTTAGAGTTGAGGGCAGGCTCTGATACCGGTGGGGAATTTGCGGGGCCTGGAGGATCCATTGGAGGAGGAGTTGGAGGTACCGGAGGGGACGGAGGATCATCAAATTCTTCATCGTGAGGTGGAGATTGGTGTCCAGTAGATTCACCAGACATAAAAAATAGGTTACTAACTTATGTTAAGAATGTTAACCTATGTTAAGAATCCTCGATCTTAGTTATTAACCATCACCCCCCAAGGCCACTACCTGCACACCAGAAAGTATGCCTTGCAGCACTGCTGGGGTTCAATGGGGTAGTGGGAAGGATGATGGAGGACCACGCCTGTGCAAGCGAGACCTGTGCAAGCGGAGCCTGAGGGGAGAAGAGGACCGGTAGGATTCTGAGTAGCGAGTTCTGCTTTTAAGCGAGAAAATGCCAAGTTTCGCCGAGAGATTTTCGTGCCAAGGAATGTTTCGTTTCGAAGAATGTTTCAAGAAATATTTCGACAAATGTTTCGAGGGATGTTTCAAGAAATGTTTTGACAAATGTTTCGCATCGGGTGAAGTGTTTCGTCACCTGTTTGATGGATAACGTGTGAGTGTAAGTCGTATAGTTATAGAGGCACTGGGCTCATAACCTGTTTGAATGTGTAGGGTACAGCACTATCTTAATAACTTTGTACGAAAATACAACGTAGTAGAAAGGGTATACCACGGGCACGTTAAGCGAGGAGGAGTTTGGTATGAAGGTAGATTGGTAGTAGTTCTTGTCCTTAATCTCTTTAAGTGAGATGGATGGTGGCGCCTATTTATACAGGTGTGCATCCTTCAAGTAGCTTAAGAGGAAATGTAAGGGAAGACAAAGTATCGACGTATTTGACCGTAATGTAAGTAGGAAAAACATAAGTGCGAACATGTTTGACCCTGAAGAACTGCCAAGGAAATTCCATAAAACATGCGTGAATCTAAGATGGTGTGAACAAATAAATCAACCTGAACACCAGATAAGAAAAGCACGCCATAATCCCCTAATCGTATCATGAAATATTAATGAAATATACGTAATACATACTCCAGCTGTAGTAATGTTATAATAATACCAAGTAGAGAAATATACGATATTATCAAAAGAAAATATACATATGAAACGAATTAGGAAATTCAACATATGTAAACACAGAGGGGACTGCTTTTGCCCCCTAGGTTCATGCTCCAACAAAGCGCCCAAATACTTTGCTGATGTATCAAGAGCATATTACTCGTACGATAAACTCTATACGTATTTTTCTCGCTCGATCGTTCCTTCACACGTACAGATGCCAGAAGCATACTATCAAGGGAATTGTAGGTATTAAGAAGGTATTATTTCTCGCTCAGGGTGCCACCGCGCCACCCGGGAATTCTTTCCTTTAACTCCATTAAAAGCATTACCGATACATCCTCAGTAGATTCCAGTAGCATGACTGCCCCCGGTTCTTGTCTCGTGCGAAGTTCATGCGAATATGAACGATATCCCCGCAATCACTTGGACTTGATTCTTGAGGATTTTCTTGGGCACAAAGAAGCACTAACCGGTATTCGTCCAAGCTCTCTTCCACCTCGGGCCGGGTAGGCGCTGCGGGGCTCGGGTTTTCACTTCCGGGTCTATCAGCCAGACAATTCGATTATGTAAGCAGAAGAGGAGCTGATGTTATCGACCGCTTCGGAGACTTCAAAGAGCTGGTCTCGTGCCTTGCAAGTGCGTGGAGAGCGTGTTGCTTCCGGGCGAATTACCAGTTTCTCATCTCATAGATCGTACCTGTAGGGAACCAGTCCAAGAAGACCGCTAATCAAAAGGGAGGGACTAACGAGACCTGCTAGACTGTTTCGGGCAGCCTGTTTCATCTATACTGAATTGCACTCTAGACTCAACCTCCATGCACCCCCCGTATTACCGCTATGGAAAGTGCCATACCGCTACTCGTAAACCCATGCTCAAACTGCGGATATATTTCACTTCCGTTCCCCGCCTTTTCGCCTCCCCGCACGAATCCCGAGACCTCGCTCTCCTCCTCCTAATTCCATTCCCCCAGCGTCCAAGCGCAAATTGGCTGGGAGGCAGACAACAACGGATTGCTTCCGGGATATGGGGCGGTACCATACAGAATTGGGTGCTGTCATGTAGCGCGTTTTCCTTGAAAATCTTGCTCCCAAAATATCGTATTGCAGTCGCTATTATAATATGCATCCTGTAGGGTGTTGAGTAGACCTAGGCACATGCTACGAGTGGCCCTCTCATGTAGGGTGGGCGTTCTTCTGGACATAGTTTATGAGGACGGTGTTTTACAAACAATACTTATCCTATGGAACTTATTTCATAGCGCGGATGCGGAACACCCCCGCTCTTCGGGGCAGCTAAAAATGGGACACGGACTACTGGTATGCGATGCCGGTAGCTTGGCGCATAGGTGGGTGGTTCCGGTATTGTGCGAAATGTGAGCGAGAGAGGGCCAAGTTGAGAGCAGTCAAAGCGATCTTTGACTGGATGCGATGATCGTACCATGCAAGGAACCATGGTGAGACCCAGCGTATTCCGCTGTCCGGGCTCCGCTTCTACCCCTGACATTTCTAGGGAAACAGGATATTATACCTCACAACCCACCCCTAGAGGCTTACCACAGAATAAGCCAGCATTTTCAGGTTTCCCCACAAAATGAACAAGCTTAGCCAACCATCGGAAAGGTGTAGAACAAAATTTCTTCCACAAAGAGTACTACGCTGGAAGAGAATCACGGTGAATATAACATAAAATTGCGAGTTTCTTTCTTTTACCCTTCCTGAATAACACCAGCAGTGAGGAAATGAGATTAATGGACATCGTTACGAGGTGGGGATCTCTACGGTACCTATTGCCTATCTCACATGGTGGTTCATTTCCGTGATGGTCATCCGGAACTCTTGAGCTCCATATTTCTGGAATTGGTTCTGCAACATGGCCTTCAATTTCATGAACCTTCGTATCAAAGACCAGAACCCGGAAAATCACCGGACCCCACAGAGGCCATGGTGGTAAGCAGGCATCTGTTGAGAGTCAGCATTTTATGTGAAAACTTGGTGTGCGTCGCGAGTTCTTGTTCTCTCACGTTTTACCCTCCAGTCCTACCGATCTTGTGATGGGGTGACTGCTGGCAGCTCACAAATAACCACACCATGTCCCTCACTACCCCACATGACGCTGGAGGCTTGGGAAGAAGGCGATGCTAGAGGCAGCCTGTAACTATAACGCATTCAACCTAACGGTTCAGAGCAAATACTCATTGGGGCAGATATTCGCGATAGGCCCCCAATTTATCAGTTGAAAGCCTCCCAAACTCCTGGCTCTTATTTTCACACTTTGCCAGTAGAACCCAGGGTTTTTATATTTTGTTCCATCGCTTTTTTACCATATCTTTCGGTTCCTCTCTTCTCAATCGTGTTCAGGATGGTGGGAGGCTTGGAACAATTAAACTCGGGAAGCACTAGGCTAGTAACGGCCAGAAAAGCCTGACAATTGCTAGGCGCCGTGTCCCACAAAACCTTATTGTCTCCCGTCACCGTTCCCCTGGCTCACTAAACAGCCTAATCATTTCTTTCTTTGAAAGTGACCTGGCATCTAATCCGTTTTTATTTACCGGAAGCTAATCATCGGTATTTCATCTCCCGTGTTGTACCGTACCACTATACTGGTAGACCGGTAGAGTAATTAGCGTGGAGAGAATACCCATCAACAGGAAACCTAACCCTACCCCGTTGAAGCTATGAGATATCTGTTGTGGATGTCATCTAGAAACTAGAAATAGGATAAGTACTCCGGCAAGACAACTAACTTACCTCATATGGCGCTGGCTACAGCGCGGACTGCTTGGCGCACTTCCCGTTCAATGGAACCCACCACCATAACGAGGGACAAAGCTGATGCGGGCCGACAACTGATGAATCCTCACATGTGTTCCTGCCGCGGCAGTGCTGGGATTTTATTCAACATCTTGGATCTTTTCCGGTGGCCCTCCAGCGATATGTAAGCCGAAATATTGTGCTAGAAGCGGTAGGAGGGGAAGTGTGTATATCAGTTCTACGGATCGGTTTACATGCAAAAATGGTATGGGTGGAGTTCGGAGCATTGGGTGGGAGATTAACGTGGGCAGGGCTTGAACCCGTGGTGGGCTCGGCAAACCTTTTAACGTTAATGGCGCCCCGTGGAAGAATGATTGCTGTCTACAGGAACAATATTCTGACGTCGTGGAACTGAGAAACTGTATCTACTAGGAAGGGAAGGATGACGGAGTAATGCAAGAAGCTACTCTTATGCCCCCTAACATACAGAAGTTTTGGGGCATCACTAGCTATGGGTCTATCAGCGGTTCGGGATACGAACCTAAAATAAGCACCCCCACACCAAGGGCACGCATCCAGCAACTCCATTCTATGATACGATAATCATGGTTCCTCTTCTCACTGCGCCACCAGCTATAGGCCCCGGGTTTTTCTTCTACACCCGAGATCCTCGACTCCAGCCCCCCACCTTGGGCTACATGCGGCACCGCCGCTATATAACACACTAGCTTGCACCTAGGGCTACACTCGATTGCCCGGGAGCACCAAGAACTACAGGGGAGGCACGCTAAACTTTTCTTCCAGCCACTAGGATACTAACTTCGGTCCCATAATACCTCATTCGATACTAAACTATACCTGTTGAAGTCTAATGTGGACCCTTGCCTCCTAGAGCGCTGAGACGATGGAAATTCTTGCGCCGCTCGTGTTGGTGTCCGGGACCCAGGTTAATAAGCAAATTTTGTTAACTGTTTTGGTTTCGCAGACGCGCGGATTTCAGACCGTAGTCAATATCAGCTACGTGACCATACTTACTTAAGAATACTAAGGGGGTGTATTAGTCATCTCTGTCTTAGACACTGACCGGAGGACGCACAAAATTTCTACAGCTGCAGCAGTTAAGGAGGTAGCATATCGCATCAATCTGTCGATACCGGTATTCTGAGGCCAAGAGTGACAATCATATATCTACGTTTGATTGCCTAGCACAGCCCCCGTACTTGCAGGGTCCCAACGCTCGATACCGTATCCAATTCCTGTATTGCCTGCCATATGTACATTTGCGGTATCCTAGGGTTCATAGTCCTGCCTAGAAGAACAGTCATACAAATACCAATAATTCCCACGATCATACGGGAGCAACGTACTCTGGGCCGCACATGTATCAGCTTATGCACTAATCCTTTAAGTCTCATGGTTATTCTACTCTTCCTTTTTCTATGAGTCCTGTGTACTGGCACTACATAGATTGAGAAGCCTTAGCATGGATTATCCCTTAGGGCAGCCTGATGCTCTATCCTATCAGCCGGACGGGGCATACTGGCGGTATTGGTTGGGAGCAATCGCATCAATCAATTCCCAAGAAACGGATAGTCTGACTTATCGTGCCTTGAGGACTTGCCTAATCGCACCTGTCAAAAGCGTGCGCTGTCTGTAGGCGGTTTGGACTTGTTATCCCAATTCCCACGATATAAGAAAGGCCTCTTGAATGATTCGCTCTTCTTGTTGAAGATGAGAAAAGTAGTATTGTATCATAGATTTTGTTTTCCTGATTATCTGGCCGTATTCCTATTGGCTTTTTAAATAACTTTTCCTTCAGCGGCCCCTGGGGTTAGCTTGGGTGGAGTTCCGGCAACTTTTCCACCGGGGGTAGCCCATCTCGAATTTCGATTCCAAAAAATCAAATTAGAGGCTGCACACTTCTCCTCCACAACTTCTAGTAGAATATAAATTTAGTAAGTGACATTATACAACCTGCAATAGTACTGTACTGGGAAATAGGTTGCCATCAATGGCGTCTGAGCTCGTGGTCTTGGATAGTAGTAATACGCGAACCCATAGACATTTAAAACAATTCGAATGGTGGGATATTGGTGGATGGGTATAGATATCTGGTACCTATATGAGACATGGGGGGCATAGGGAACCGATACCTCACAGCATAGTATAGTATCTGTTGGCGGCGATCTTGGCATGGCTCGAGACCCGCATCGCTGGGGTTGTTCCGAACGGAGCTTCTGAGAGGGTAGAAGTGTGCGGAGGGATAGGTCTTGCGCAAAAGTCATCGTTGGTGAGCCCAAGTGCCGGCGAAAACGCACCAGAATGCCGGAAATTCGGGGTCCCGGAAATTAATATTGCACCCCCACCACTTATTCAATTGAATTGAAAACCACACCTACTGTACATGTAGCTAAAAAAACAAAAACTAGAGATTATGGAATTCGTATTTCCATGAAAAATCCCTTTGCCCTGTGGGCAGCATTCCCTAATTGGCACGGCTGATTACAAAGCTAGAGTTAGGCGCCAAAAATTTGTATGGGAGCCCATATGAGAAGTACAGTATGATACTCATTTTCAAAATGGCCAATTTGGCATCGGGATCATTCAAGCAACAGTGCTGCATACCCTCCAATATCCCGATTTACCAGGATCAATACCGAGAACTATAGGTTTTCAAAGAATTTATTTATCTGCAAAACAGTCGGCAGAGTTCCGGTTCCGCGCAAAAACGACATTTTTATTTTGGAACCACCAACAGTAACTTTTATCCGGTCACTAGTTCCGTAACGCGACGGCCCTGCACCATTGGTAAATTTACGTCCTCTGCTTCTAACAACAGCTAACGGCTACATATGGAGCCGATGGGTAACAAAGTTGTTCTCGTTCTCCGGTGCTCCCTTAGGACTGCCCAGGAATAATACGCAGCTTGTCGGCGGGTCTGAAGCGGTGGGTTGGGGAGGCTGCCGTGTGATTATAGGCCTTCCCCCCCCCCTCGATCGCCTTTACCGCGATTTGATGGTTCGTGTTGGGCATCACATGCCCGGGTGATGGCATGACTTGTGGGTAAAGTAGAGATAGTGACGATTCGGTAGGGGTTCAAATGAATGATTAGCATTCCCAGCGGGGGAAGAGCAGTGGGGGATCAAGGGCTCATCTATAGGGGGAACAGTATTATCTCAAAATCAAAACGTTTTGTTGGAAGTCCAAGCTGCTCCCCACACCTGCCCGGTACCCTCCTACTCTTTCCCCCCCTTCTCTCTCCCCATTCCCATCCCCATTTCCTATCCCCCCCAGTTCCCCCTTCCTTCCCTTCTCGCATTGCTTGCTTGTTTGTTCGCGCGATGGTT
>LN891116.1:8889-19141 GCA_900010015.1 Tuber aestivum | reverse complement strand
CCAACAGTATCTTGACCACTCCCTCATGTCCCTCGACTGCAGCACACCCGAGTGGCGTTCGATCATTCTTATCCGGACGATTGGGGTCGACATCCTCCCGGTCAAGTAGGAGCTTCACAATCCCTCCATATCCATTTCTAGCGGCCCACGAGAGTGGTGTACTGTCTTGGTTATCTGGCCTATCGGGGTCGACATTTTCTCGTCCCAACAGCAGCTTGACCACTCCCTCATGTTCTTTGATAGCAGCCCATCCGAGTGGTGTTTCACCAAACCTATCTGGGCGGTTGAAGTCAACACCTTTCCGGTCCAACAATAGCCTGACCACTCCCTCGTGTCCCTCGACAGCAGCACACCCGAGTGGTGTTCGATCATTCTTATCCGGACGAGTTGGGGTCGACATTATCCTGCTCCAACAGTATCTTGACCACTCCCTCATGTCCCTCGACCGCAGCACACCCGAGTGGCGTTTGACCATGCACCCCGGGGTGATTGGGATTAACATCTTTCCTACCTAGCAGCAGCTTCGCAATCCCTTCATGTCCGTTATTAGCGGCCCATACGAGTGGTGTACTTTCTTGGTTATCTGGTCTATCCGGGATCACATCCTTCCGGCCGAGCAGTAGCTTCACAATCCCTTCGTGCCCGTTATGAGCGGCCCACAAAAATGGTGTACTATCTTGATTATCTGGCCTATCAGAACTGACATCTTCTCGCCCAAGAAGCAGTGCCACCACTCCCTCATGTCCCCTCATAGCGGCATACCCGAGCGCTGATCGACCATGATTTTCTAGAACATTAGGGTCAACATCTCCTCGCCCTACTAGCACCCCTACCGCTACCTCATGCCCATTCTCAGCCGCCCATAAGAGCGGTGTCCTACCCGCGCAATCTTGTTGATTGATCCAGCAATCTTTCGTGTTTGTCAATTCGGTCACAATTTCAACCATCCCGAAGTACGATGCGTAGTGTAGTCCAGAGAAGAGTGGAGTTCCGATGCCTCCGATACAACAGTCGGGCAGCACTTGCTTCAAAAGTGATGCGGCCGATACGTGGTCTTCATCCTGGAGGAAGAGCTCTAGTGCAAGGGCCTTCGCGTATGCTGTGAGTTCCCGGTTCGCATGGGTTCCCCAATACCTAGAAGAATATTGAGGAATGGCATATTTTTGTGGTCCGGGAGAGGATTGGCTGGGAGTTTCTTGACCTGCTGTGAGCACAAATAAGTCAAGCAGGCTTCTGCGATTATTGAGTGAGGTTTATTGAAGAGGTCCGGTTGAGAGCAAAGATATTCTTGGACGGTAGAGTGAATTAACCGCACTGTGGATGCTTCCCTGTCGACAGTGACTAGACCTTGGCAGCAGTCAAGCAATGTGCCTATCAAGGGTATATTTGTGGGATCGAAATCGTCTGTTCCTATCTCCACTGCCAATGCATAGCACAGCTCATCCACCTCTAATGGCCGTTCTGCATGACAAATCCATGTGAGAGTAGCAATCGCAAGTTTTGTCTTTTCCCCACTCTGAGCCTTTATCCTCTCTAGCGTCACACTGTATGCATCCCCTAACCCTTTCCCGTCTTTCACCAACCTGAGCCTTTTTTCTCGGCGAGCAATCGTAGTTTCTCGGAGGATTGCCTCAATATGAAGAGAAGCTAGGAGGAATCTATATTCAAATATATCAGCCATTAACAGCAGGTAGTTTTGCCCTTATGCTCGTTCGTACATACGTTTCTGAACCTATTCCCGGAATGCTCTTCATTATATCCGCCTCCAATGTATCGCTCATTATTTCCGGGGTGGTGTCATTCTTGAGTTTCTCGTGTAGATATCTGATGAGGCCGCCTTCCGTAGCCTGTATAGAGATGAAAGTTGCTACCCCGCCTAACTTCCTCTCGACATCGCTCCGAACATGCGATCTTCCTGTCATAAACAGCCGAGTATTTGGTGACGAGTCCATAATCTGTGCCAGTGATTTAAGAACTACCACTCGATGCTCCGGCACACATTCGTCAAGAGCATCAACACATATAAATGTGCGCTTCGTGGATGTTATGGTCTGGAACATCTTCAAAATATCTGAGACCTGTAGCCCTCTACCCCCAATGACCTTTTTTTCTTTCCTAAAACTTCGGACCACGACCTCAGGAATTTCTTCCAGTCCGGTAACAAGCTGTCTCAGCAAGGAGCCGAGCATAACTACCGGCGACTGCAGATTACGGGTAGCGAAGTCGAAGTAAAAACAGGCAACGGCAGAATTCTCCTCATCAGCTTCATCGCATAGTTTGTCTATAACTAGGGAACTGTCATCGCAACCTATTAGTATACGGCCTTCTCATTTTCCGCAAGATATACTCTCTCGTACATGATATGGCTCTTTCCCGCCCCCGGATTGCCATCGCAGAATAAGACCGCATGACTAAATTCATCCTCCCCACTACTGTCGTGCCATCGTCTGAATTCTTTAGTTTCCAATAGCCAGGTCCCTACACTCTCCACTCGCTGGGCCACGATATCCCGATGCCGTACCCGTGGCTCTAATGGAGATAGCCAGGTTAGTATTTTAGATTCATCATTGACGACAGTGCAGTTAACGATATTCGCGATGTTGATAGAGTTCTGGTTATTGCTGAAAGCTTGCGACATTTTGTTTCTCGGCGGTTTGAATGTTGTAGAGAGCGAGTCGACGATTAACTTGGGGACTTCTAATGCGATTCCAGGAGATTGAAGAAAAGTGGGGTTGATCCCGAAGCCTTGGGTCAAACAGACCGTGGTCCGATAACTAGAATCCTAGCTTTATTACACAAGCACTGGTGGCTTGACGCCAAGCTGATAGTGAGTTGGTTCACAAAATCCCGCCCCGTGCCCTTCTTGTTTCATACATTCCGGAGCGATATAAATCTGTAAAAACTAGTAATCGTGCCAAGGTGGTGGCGTCCACCACCCCTGGAAGCTCGCAAAGCTCGCAACAAAGGGCACTCCTTTGGAGTGCCCGCCATCTCAACGATAATTTCATACTCAACGATAAATCATTACATGCAATAGAAAATATATGCAAAAAAAACACCAATTTTACGAATTAAAGGCTTCTAAAACTCAATATTCTGAATCCCATCATCCCCTGCTATATCCCAATGCTTTTATATTTTATTCCGCGATGTTTTTGACCTTCTTTCAGCTAGCTTTGTGCGGTTGGTTAGACTATGGGCACCGTGAAGCCTTCCCCCACAAGTAGCACGAACAAATCCTACGTAAAGAGCCCACTAAAAAGTAAAAAAAAACAAGGTCAAAAAGCTATGGAACAAAATATAAAAACAGCTTGGGATCGTGGGAAAGGATGGGAATAAAAATCGTGAGCTTTAGAAACTTGAACTTATGAAATTGGTGTTTTGTTGCAATATTTTGCATTGCATGTAATAATAAACAGTAAAAGTATTCAATGCCACAACCCCGGCGTGAAAATATCTACAATGCCACAACCCCAGCGCAAAAATATCCACAATGCCACAACATGTTAGACTAGTACCGGTATTATAGATGAAAATTTTTCACCATGACACAACTCATCACTTTCTTTCCTTCCTGAGTTTTTGTGGATATTTTGCTCCCCCGATCCTATAGGAGCAGCCTTATCTGATCTCCATCCAGCTCCGGCCTTAGGGCAATGTTTCTCTTCCTTCAGTGGAGTTGCGGGGGTTTTGTGTGACCGGCCTGTCAGTGAAAGGTTCAGCTACCAAGTTTCCAAGCAAGATTCGACATGAGAAATCTATGTCTGCAAGGTTTCAAACTGCCCATGGATGGGCGGTCTGTGTTTAGGGGTGTGTACTCATATAAAAAGTTGTAGGGGGGGGTGTAAAAATTAGAGACCAAACTAGTCTAAGGTATTGTGGTATTGTAGATATTTTCATGCCAAGGTTGTGGCATTGAAGACTTTTACCGAAATAATAAATTATCGTTGAGGTGGCGGGCACTCCAAAGGAGTGCACATGGTTGCGAGCTTGCGAGCTTCCAGGGGTAGTAGACGCCACCACCTTGGCACGATTATCGGTAGTACAAGTACTCGAGGAAGGATGCTCGCTTATTCCCTGCAAGTTGGGAAGGTTAGGGGTGTGCTGGAGCATGGTGGTGTGCGGCATGTGGCAGAGCCGCACGAGTGCTGAGGCTCACGCAACCTTATTCTGTTCTCCATTATTATCATCGCTCCTGTTTTCCCTGTCCTCACTCAACAGCTTAAATCGTTTCCTTTCTTCAATGGGATCTGACATCTTATCCAGACCAATTAGGTTTCCATCTCAGGCCGGCATTCCGGCAACTTGAGGCCCCACATTACCGCTTTACCCCGTACACGTCTAGGACATTATTTTGAGTGGGAACCTTATCCCCAGGGCATAACTCTCGTCATGGGCCAGCCATCGCGCGGGCCACGGACGCCGCAGGGCTAGCCGGGGGAAGGGGAGAGGATGGAAAGTAATATGCGGGTATGGTGAGAAAACGAGGGGGGGGTTGGAGATAATGAACAAGGAGGTTCATTTGGTCTAGTGGGAGGAGGTATGGGAAGGAAAGACATAGACGGGTCCATAGCGGAGGTAGAGGGCGCATGTGGCAAGGGTAATGTGGCCGAGATAGCCAGAGGAAGGATTGTGCCTGCTACTTCAAGGCTAATAACTATTGTCAATTTGTGTCACTAGGGGCTAGGTCATCATTTGGCTCGTTCGGAATCTCGGAAGGATGCTTCTAACCAACGGCAGGCTGAGCCTAGATAAGGTGGAATTACATGCCAATGGTATAAGGCAGCTGGAAGTGGGTGACTGAAGACTGTCAAGTGGAGGGATATTTTGGAGATGGAATAACTATGTTCGGAGGTAGGGATGGGTGGGGAGAAGTTTGGGGAAAGTGCATCCGCTATGACTCGCACCGGCCTAGTGGACGAGGAAATGGCGGGATCATGGAAGATCGCCCTCCATGCTGATTGAGCTTTCCCGGTTTACTCGAGTGCACGGTGCACGGGTGTGGGTTCGAATTCCTTCCGGGGCTCAAGTCCGTTTACTGTTACGCCATCCCTTTTACCCGTATGGCTTGTGACTCTCTCTCTGCCTAATTACGTTTGCCTGTCTATTGATTTCAGTGCTTGGTGTTTTCTCCGTCAACTCATTTTCGTATATTCCCAATATCTTTTTTCCGTGAGAGTGTTATTCACCAACCAGTTATTAAAGTGTATGTTAGTATCTAGAATAGTGAGGTTCTATTAAATCAGTTAGCAACCGAACTACGCCTATGGTAATTTTGGGCAGGATAGGGTGGTGTGGGGCACATAGCTGGTCCAAAGGTGTATCATAACTAATGTGTTGACATCCTCCTTGAAATGTCTAATTCGTCTCGATGCTGTTGAGTGGGGACCCCCGGCACCCCGGTGATCGCCGGGGAAGAACGCTCCCCCCAGCGCCTTACCAAAGTGATCTCCCATAGTGCGGTGGCGCCTGAGATTTTCTCGTAATTTTGTTGAGTATGGTACGATTGAGGTTTGCAACCTAGCCAGAGTCAATGTCAAAGTTGAAATGCTGCCACGTGCTGTTTGGGTAAGGAAGCACCCGATTCCATTGTTACATACCTCTTTACTTAACTCCTCCGATATTCACTACCCGACACCACAATACCCATCAGGTCGCTACCCGTGTGAGTAACTCGGTGGATGTATGAATGTGTGGATATGTGGATGTGCGGGTGAAGGAGGGCAAGTAAGAAAGCTTCATTCTTTTTAGACAAACGATGACGCATGATACGAGGACCCACAATGATCCAACCAGGGCTATCAACTGCTGGGTTCGGAGCGTTGAGCTCGACGGCCATGCTACGTGGTTCAAATTATCTAGTGTCATGATGAAAGGCACTTACTGAAGCCTCTGCTTGCCCACCGCCACACCATCCACCAACAATAGCTTTTATGATCAGATTCTCATCCTGTAGCCTTTTCCCCCTTTCATTATCACAGTATACAAGGACATGGGCCTATTCCCGTAGATCAAGAGGGGAGCTAAATTAGTAGTTTATGGTTGTTTATGTTTCTCCAAATGTTGAATTGAGTCTCCAGACAGCACCTGGAATTCTCACGGGGAATACTTTAGTATATTTTAGCACAACTCCTAGCCCCTTGGATGGGGCCTTTTTTTCCTATGAGGGGGGAGGGCGGTACCATGGAGCCTATTGAAACCATCCTGGGCAATATTGTGCTACACCGTACCTCCGGTACTCTAAGCCTGTAAAGTTGCCGGGCGTGATCGGTAACAATCTCCAAATGTAAATCTAGCCACTAAACCATTAACCCAATAATCAATAGAGACTGCAAAAGCTGTTAAATGAGACGATGGTGAGCGGATGAGTAACCGCAAATTACTCATTGAGGAGTACCCGTCAATCGGCGCTACTGTAGACCGTGAACACCTCCAACAAGCGATCCGTTTAGGAGATGCAGCCGGGCTTACTGGTTAAGAGAGAGGAAACCCCGAAGCGCTTTGGCGATTTTTTTTCTTTCGTTGTTGTTGGGAGGGGTATTTTGACGGATACAGCGGTGCTCACTGATTTACTCTCCTACCAGGTTTCAGTACCTGCAGCACATTGATGACTGGGGGTACCTAAGCAGAGCCCAGCCCTTTACCGAAGGGGGGAGTTAATCACAGTAAATATCCTAACCTGTTTAGAATGATTTCAAGCACATTATTTCTGGATGAGCGTAATATCTCAGCAGGCCCCCGCGGGCTCCACAAAACTGAGCCCTCATGTCCGTTGGCTGAATAAAGCTGGGAGGGGATACTGAGCATCCCTGATATATTTCCCAATTTCTTTTAACATTTCTCGTCGTGAATACCGTACTATGGGGGGGGGGGGGGGGCTTACGCGGTGCTTTACTGTATGATCAACATCGACCAAGAATAAGGCTAACCCCAACCCTATAACATTGGAGATATGCGGGTCAAGGTATATGGTCGAATAGAAGGGGGAAATGTGATAATGGGATAGCCCAACCGAAGAAAAAAACCCAAAATAGTCTAGCTGATTGCCCGGTGCTAATGGGAAAGGCGTCTTCTTCTGGGCTAGGGATTTGTTGGGATGGGTCAGGCTCGTCGGTTTGGATGAAGACCAGTCTTGGATTGGCTGAGTAGGGCGTCTGAGGATAAACCTGGGTTTATCCGGCAAACTCCCTAAACCGTTTGGAGTTTAGGCTGCTGGTATGATATTTTATGGAGAGATTATTGCTAAGAGTGCGGGGGAGGGGGAGGGGGGCGATAACCCGAGCGGATGAAACACAAGAACCATATCCAGTAAGAGGGAAAAGTTAGTGATAGAAATGTGCGCATCTCAAGGGCTTGGACAGGACGCTACTGGTGAGCTCCCAAGGGTGTAGCAGTACCGGGATCTGAACTGCTGTCAATCCTTCAATTGTTTGATGCGAAGCTGAGATAAACATCCCCACCTTAAACCCAGGGAGACCGCAGGCCTATTCGTTATGACCTCTCCCTACACCGAAAATTCAGCTGCAGACAAGAATTTTTCTTCCAAAAGGCATGCCTCCCCGCTCTAGACCAGCACAAGCCCTATAGCCGAGATCTCCGTGCCAAAGAAAACAAACCTATTCTCAAACAAGCGTCTTGAACTGGACCCATTTCGGCCCGCCTAGGAGTAGCTTCCTGGTCACATCTTAGAACTCTATTAGACACCGACTTTGGCACACCTACCGGCACCCTAGGTCAACGCCCGGTTGAGCAAAAGCACCCAAGAACACGCGAAAAACACACTGAACTCTTCTTCTAGCTACTTTAATCAAAATTCTCAGCTTTACAACCTCTCACTCGATTCAAAACCGGTAATTTTATAGCCTATGCGCTAGTTTTCTTTTATTTTTTTCCAAGAATAATAAAAAATCTACAAAGCTCCTACACATATCTATCTATCGTTTGCCCAGACCGAAGACTTGGCCTGCCTCGTCTGCTAGGGGACCAGGCACTCTCATACACAAGTTGGAAGCTGTCTAGTTGCTAACGCAAGTGCAATGGGAACATTTCCTGCGGTATTCACATCCCGTTCTAGATACTGTAGGAAGTACGGCATGATAGAGCTTGTTCCTAGCACTTCTCGATCTTCCGACCTACTTTCTAAATACCCCCCACCATACCCCTTTCCCCCGAGTTAAAAGGGCCAACGGATCTGGGTTTAACTAGGGCAGGGTTCGGCCGCCCCCGACCAGGTTTATCTGGTTGGAGCTCTAGAAGTGGAAAACTCGGGGTAAGGAGGTTACACGCCCCCCCTCCACGGCTTCTGGCGTCATGGTGCGCGAGATAATACGGCGATATAGTGCAAACCTAGGAATTATTGTCAATCGTATCAAGGCCCCTTGGCACCCGGCTAGTAGTAGTAGTGCAAAGTCAACAGTTGCTTGGAGATCGGAAGTGAGGGGGGAAATTGGAGATGAGTAGAGGCATTTAGTATCTATCGGCTTGAGACGCCACATTACATTACCTATTGTGTGACGCCACTAATTTGACATCCCGCGATGTCTATACCAGAGGAGCCCTAGTCACAATTGCCGTGGATACCTGACTGTTAACGCGAGGCTGAGACAACTTCGGGACCCCCCCCCACCAGTGATTTCTCTACTTCCGCCGGCAGCCAAGGAGAATACTAAAAGCCTGTGGGTTATGGAAACCCGCAGCTATCCGGTCGGCCCGGATTTCTTGCACATGGGTTCGAGATTTTGGCGTAGAATTACAGGTCCTTTGGGTTGTTACCCTCGCGCTGATCCGATGGTTCTTTTTCAGCGTTGCATGTGATAGTTAGGATAGCTTACATGGGGGTTAGGATGTAGGAGGTAGGGATTTGGAAGGGGTTCGGTAGAATAGTTGGTATTTTCCGGTGATTAGCAAATCTAGTACCAGCAAATACCGCGAACAATAGTATCTGCAGATCACAATGCCTAGACTTGGCTTTCTTTTCCACGGGAGCTTTGGAAACGCCTATGCTAGGCCAAATGGAATTTGGAAAAATAGTCTATTCGCAGTTTTCTATCCGTCCGTCTACCCGTTTATTGCTAGTAGGGGGAAATAAGTTAGGGAGGAAAAGAACGTATGAAGAAAAGGGAAAAAGGAAATAGGGTTGGAGCAAGGGGATCTATTCGGCTAGGGGATGGTGATCAATGCTAATGGTGGGAGGTGGCAGAGAAAATGGCCCCCCAACTGCTGCTCGCGAAACACGGTAAACAGAAACTTGCAGGCCTTGATTCACAAACGTTAATATACATCCTGAGGATTCAGAGGGAAAGGTGCTTACATAAAAATGGGATGGACAGCCGGGGTGAGAAATCTCGAGATCGGGTGTGTGTGTACTGGGCTGACGGATAGGACGGACATGGGAAAAGAAGAAAGATGGCGTTGCACGGAGTAACATTTACTGGGTCCCTCAAGGTTGAGTAAAGCCGGCACTGAAGAAAATTGATCCCACGCGACTTGGGTGTAATCGGTTGAGTACCCCGAGCTTCTACCTCGTTATGGTTCATTCACGAGTGGTGGGGCCGCTGCGCGCTCGAGCTTTCTATAGATTTCCGGTCTTGTAGTAGCCGCACTACTCCTTCATGCCCCTCCCTTGTAGCGTGAGAGAGTGGTGAATCACCATGTTTATCCGGCCGATCGGGGTCGACGTCTAGTAAAAGCTTGACCACTCCTTCAGGTCCGTTCAAAGCAGCATACCCGAGTGGTGTTCGATCCTCCGCATCTGGCTGATTGGGGTCGACATCTTCCCGGTCTAGAAGTAACCTAACCACCCCCTCATGTCCGTTCCCAGCAGCCAACACGAGTGGTGTTAGATCATCCGCACCCGGGTGATTGGGGTCGACATCTTTCCGGCCCAGAAGTAACTTGACCACTCCTTCATGGCCATTCCTAGCAGCCAACATGAGTGGTGTTGCATCCTCCGCATCCGGGTGATTGGGGTCGACATCTTTCCGGCCCAGAAGTAACTTGACCACTTCCTCATGACCCTCCCAAGCGGCACGCCCGAGTGGTGTTCGATCAGATTTATCTGGGTGATTGGGGTCGACATCCTCCCGGCCCAGAAGCAACTTGACCACTCCTTCATATCCGTTCCCAGCAGCCGAAGCGAGTGGTGTTAGAACACCCTTATCAGCACGATCGGCGTCGATGTCATTCCGATCCAGTAGAAGCTTGCATACTCCATCATGGCCCTCCCAAGCGGCACGTCCGAGTGGTGTTCGAC
>LN891115.1:279829-297984 GCA_900010015.1 Tuber aestivum | reverse complement strand
TCATTGCGTAACAAACAATCCTAACATTACACGGAATCTTTCCGAGAACGTTTCCGACGGAAGGTAGGGTAATAGTGTCCCAAAGGTAGGGTAAGTATGTCCATGGTGACACGAAATTGGTCTCCATGGTAGGGTAACGTGATTTCCCTAGACAGGGTAAACTCACCCTGCCTTCCGACCTATCCTTAGGCCGGAACCGATGTGGTCACGTCACTTCCACTACTTAGGTACACCTATTTCTTAAGTACCTTCTGTTCTTCGGGATACCCGGACCATCGGGTGTCTCCTGGACATGCTCAGGCATGCCCTCCTAGTCTACCATATAACCTCTTGGCCTTATGTATGGGCGTAGACTTAGGTTGCCATAGCTCTATAACGTAGGGTCGTTACAGTTGGGGGGTGGTGATGGTTTTGCCCTTGTTACTATTACGTCTGGTCCCATGGGCAAAATGTTCCGTGGGGTTCATACTGGGCTAGAGGGTTGGGGGTGTCGCCGGGTTGGGTTTCTTTGGGTTTTGTATTGTTTTGTTTGTCTGGCTATTGGGTTGGGATGTGGGTGGCTGGTTGGGGGTAGCATACCACGGGTGGGAGATAGGCCCCACTGGCCTTCCAGGTCTGTTATCGCCTCCTTTATGTTTACTCTGTGTTTTGTTCGGGCCCTGGATTGTGGGGCGCCCTAAGTTGATTTTGGTGATTGTGGTACCGTCCCTAGGGGTATCTTGAGTTTGTTAATACAGTGCAAGGGGTGTGGCTACCATGCCTGCCTCGACTTGGCTTTGGGGAGACTGGCTTCGTACCGCCTCTGTAGGTCAGACAGTGCTGGAACGCTTTCTTGGGTGCCGGGTGGGGTGCAATGCTAGAGGATTTCCTTTGTTTGATCATTGTGATGAGGAATTTGGTGCGAGACCAGAGCTGTGCTGCCAGTGGTAGTGGATTTTTGATTGTGCTAGGATTCCCGTGGCCTGACTAGGTGGGACGGGTAGGTGCCGGACTGTTGATGGACTTGTACTTTAGCTTTGGTGTTGGTGCTTGCACACTGTGGTGGTTAACGGTAGGAGGCCGGAGGTTTGGTATCTTGTATTTAGTTGATATCTGGCTCGCGCTTACTCGGGACCTGAGGGGGACTAGATCATAAGCCATGTTTTGGCGTGACTAGTATAAATAAAATAAGATATTATTTGGACACCCTTTCTTACGTTCCAAGGATCCACCTAACCTCCACATTGTTCTTGACTTTATCTCACGATAATTTCAGGTCTTGTTTGTGAAGGAATCTGTACCTTCGCTTATATCTATTAACCTCATAAGACTTTGCCCTTATGTTTGTTGCCTTTAGGTTCTTCGTTTCCGTCGTTCGTCATCTACGGTCGGTCGCTACGATGTCTAAGCGAGGTTCTTTCCTTTCGGCAGGCAAGGTCACTGCTGCCTTGTCTTCCCTTTCGGTGTCGGTGCATGAGGCTTCTCTTGTTCAGAAGGAGGTTTCCCGCCTTCGCCATCACGTATCCGTTCTCTCCCGCCGTATTTATCGTTCAAAGCTGGAGTATGCGGCCCTGGTGGCGGCCGGGCGTCCGCCCTCCCCTTTGTTCGGCGGGATTGATGAGGACTTGCCACCTCCGTGCGGGGTTGTTGCTGAGGATGAGGAGGTGGCTACGGTACGGCTGTCCACAGTGGTGTCCTTCCCTTCAGGGATGCAGGCACCTGACCCATTCGTGGCTGAGCCTGGGGTGGTGGCTGGCCCTGCCAGTGTGGCGTCCAAGATGCCTGGTGTGCCTTGGTTCGCCGATCTGTTCGTCGGTTCTTCCACTCCCCGGGCCATGTCGGATGGTCCCCCCTTCGAGAAGTTCTCCGAGGGCTCCGTTAAGTCAGCGCATTCCAACATTACGGCATTGATAGAGACTGTTTATGGTCCAGCTCTCATTCCTAGCTTCTCTTGGTCGGGGCATCGGGCCTTGTCGGTGCCGCCCGTGGCGCAGCAAGCATTGAGCTCCTCTCCTGAGCATAGGGGAAATGTCATTGGGACTCCAGTCTCTATGGCAGACTTTCTTGCACCGAGGGTACCTGGGCAACAGGCTAGGAAGTGGGCACTGGTGGAGGAGGCAGTAGTGCAGGAGGATGAGGGACTGGTGCCGGCGTGTCCTGGTGACAACTCTTGCGGGAAGAGGCGTCGGCGTCGACAGCAGGCGCAGAGGGACCTGGGTCAGTCAGGCCTTGGTGATGGGATTTTCTACTGTGATGGATTTACTTTGTTGGGTTTACGGGAGGGTATTCAGACCCAATTTGACATTTTTTGATTTATTTTATTTTGTGATGGTCGCAGGCCGTAACTACCTTCTGCTCGCTTGGTGGGACCAAGGACTTCGGTCGCTCTGTTCCCGTTGGGTTGGTGGTCGGTTTGTCGGTTGGGGCGAGGGACGCAGTGGTCGATGATGGGTCTTGTACTTATCTTTCGTATTTCCTCATTCACAGGGGTGTTTAACGGTTGGGACTTGGAGGCTTTTGCGCTTTGTATGGTAGTTGTTATTTGGGGGAGTGCGCCGGTGTATTGTGAGGACGGCGGCCCCAGGCTGTTGCTTTCGAGGACAGTTCCGGTCCGCTTGGGGTCCACCGGAGGCCCACCTGCCCTTATGGTAGGTGTATGATAGGATGATCGCTCGACCATAAGCCATGTTTTGGCGCGGCGAGTATAAATAAAATTAGATATAATTTGAACACCCGTACCTAGGAATTACACTCTCTATTGTCTGGCGTCTACTTGAACTCCTGAACCCTGACCTTAAACTCCTGAACCCCGAACCTCATGCAACTCGCTTCGGTTGTACACCCGCACCCAGACCCCATCTCCAGAATCCTGCCTGTCCTGATCATGGTATGCCTTGGGCTACCCGACCCTTAGACCCTGTCCATTACAAAATGTATGGGAAAACATAAGTGTCGATGTGTTTGACCGTAATATAAGTAGGAAGAACATAAGTGCAAACATATTTGACCCTAAAGAACTGCCAAGGAAATCCCATAAAAGATGCCTAAATCTGAGGTGATATACCAGGACAATTAGAACATAATTGTAAATCAAATGACTGATGATGATAATGTGCATGATAATGTATAAAATATAAGAAATAAAGCTAAAGACCAGATAAGAACACATGCCATAATCACCTAATTATATTATGAAATATCAAATGAAATATATGTAGTACGTACTCCAGTTGTAGTAATGTTCATAGCCGAGAAATAATACTAAGTACAGAAATACACAATATTATTAAGGAGAATATACATATGAATCAAATTAGAAAATTCAATAAATAAGAGTTCAGATAATACTTCTTAATATAAGCTTAAAGGGCCTGTGTATTCCTTTTCATATATTCAACAGCAATACTATATAGATTTATAACTATTATAGTACCCTAACTAACTCATCAATCAAATCCACCTTGGCCTTATTTTACAGAGTCAAGCTCCTTCTATGTTATCTAGAACAAACTCCTCAGTTACATATTTTGTATCTCTCTGGAGAAGCTTATGTAAATACCTCATTCTTATTTATAATATCTTATTATCACAATAAATATAGTATAGCCTAGTAGAGTCAAACATTTGAATTTGATATATTTAGTTACCTACTCTACCAATTACACTTTTATATATACTATCTACCTTCTAAGAGATGGTGATTTCATAATAATAAGTTCCTGTAACCTGTACTAAGCCCGATACCTGAGACCAGGAGATTGAAGTAGTGCTTTCAAGAATTTAGTTCTGAGTATTATCTCCATTAAATTTCATTTTACATAATACTGTATATTTGTACTAAATAATTTTAATAATATATATATTTTATTCCACAGAAAACAAATTCAATTAGCAAAGAGAATATAGTCTTAGAGTAGATAACCCTCCAACCAAGGAGATCACTTTTCTAACTGAGTATTATATTAATAAAAAAGAACTTGTCCTATTCTACTCATTAAACTTTCAAAATAAGATATAAGTAGATAACAGTAAAAACAAATGAAAAGAAAGATATATTCTTAAATTAGGAGGTAAAAAAAAGTAATTTCCTTAAAATACGTACCATGAAGTAAGAAGGATAATAATTACTAACAACTACAAAAATTGGATGAAGGATTCTAAGGATAGAATATCTGGTAGAGTATCTTTCATGCTTCTTGAAATATATTTAATTTTACAATTTAAGCAATGGTGGGTTTGTAATAATTATTTTTGTAATTATGGTAAAATATGTTTTTTATATAAAATGATAGCCTAACTCAAAATCTACCTGTCCACAAGTTTTGAAATATTTTTAAGAATACAATTTGTGATCATTAAAAAGTATAGTAAATATCAATATATATTGCATACTTTTCAGATATTATTAACCTGTTGTCAGAGAAAGAAAATGCAATCAAGCTTGAGATGAAATATAGGTATACTATTACATATTTAATATCAGAGCTAGATTGAATAATTAGATCAGAGTTAATCCGCCTAGTGGTAGTATACCTTATTGCCATCTTATTAGATTTTTTAGGAAACGTTTTTATGGATATGTGCTTAGGATTTCTTTACAATTATCAATTTCTCTTATTGCAAATAACTCTTTTTACCTTTGGCCTACTTTAAACTATTCTTCTTTTATTATTGTTTTACAATGAGTGTAAACATTGCTTATAGTACAGGTTCTTCAGACTTTAATTCTGATAGCTCTCTATTAGAATCTGAAAGTAGTACTTTAAATGCTTGTAACGACCCTACGTTATAGAGCTATAGCAATCTAAGTGTTAGGCGGCAGTCAATTCTAAGTTGAACAAATTGTAACTGGGGCCAATAAGGTTTCACGGAGAGAGGTCAAGAAAGCTTGTAATAACAGTATGTATCAAAGTATAAGGAATATATTGATAAGATCTCTTCTCCGTTCGCTGATGATTCTGAAAGCTAAGGACTTTTTTTTTCTTTTTTTGTTTAACTCATTAATTATTTGTTTAGGGTACAAAAAACGTATGGAGCGCTAGCTATGATGACAAAAAACCCATATTCCTCCTCTCGCCACAGGAAAAAGCCAACCCCCCAAGCCCCTCTGGTATGGAGCCAACCTCACATCTCGCCTCAAAGACAAGAAACCCAAGCCCGGGTAGATGGACGAACAAGGAAATCCTAACTAAGAAGAAAGCAGGAAGGGCCAGGAAAACCCACTGAGAAATCCCAAGAAGACAAAAGAAAGGTTAGTAGCAAGCCACGTAGGCCCCGAAGGGCGAGTCCACTCATTCAAGCGGGAAGCAACGCACGAAGTGCACTAAGATAGGGGGCCCCCCCCCAGACCCACTCCAAGGAGACAGTGCAATACCGTGGAGGGAAGGAGGAGACCAGCCAGCCGTGGGCGATAAGCGGGGGGAGGGGAAAGTGTAGCAGTAGGGTGCCAGCCGATCCGACCGTAGGGAGAGGATAGCGGAGGGGTAGACCCAAAGACCTTAAACATCATCTATTGGTATCGCGTTCGTGTCTGACTAGGCTGGCTCTTAGGGGAACAAGAGAATGGGGAGATCGACTGTAGCCTGTTGGCTGTTCTCCCCTACTGCAACTGTAGTCCCAGCCATCTGACGATGGTGGTTAAGGGGTTGCCGACCGTGAGAAGGCTAAGCGAGGCCAACTCAAGAAGAGGAGAGGACTCCCCACCACGTATGGGGGGAGGAGGAAGGAGGAGTAAGGAAGATCATCAACGGCCGCCTGGGCAAAGCATAGCAGGTGTTTTACCGCGTCTCTCATGTAGTCCCTTGTTCTGGGAGAGATAGCGTCACTGTAGTGGAAGGGATCCCACCACCAGCTAGCCAGCCGAGGAGGGCCTCCGACCGACCAACTCCCAGGGAGAGAGAGGGCCCTGCGACGGTACACCGAAGTCAATACCCCGGGCGTGAGAGGAGAGAAGAGCCAGACTCCCCTAGGCCGAGGGCAAAGCCAGGAGTGGGCGGGAGGATGGAGAAAGTTTTGCGACAAAACAAAAAACTCACGATAAAAACCAAGGTGTTGAGTTTTCAATCGCCGGAGGTGTAGCAGAGACGGAGGATGTTCTGACAGCTAAGGAGGCACCTCAATATTTATATTCCTCGTCGGGGTGGTCGCGGGCTACATCTATCTATCACCAAACAATGTACCGTTCCTAATTCCTATCCCTTACTATCGTACAGGAATCCCGTTTGAGCCTGACAAACTGTGCGTCTTGCTCAGACTACGGTCTCCATGCATTGTCCTGTTTCCGCGAGGGCGTTTGATAACCTCTCTGGTAAAAACGCATGATTCCTTCGTCTGGGAGGTTTAGGCATGAGCGAGTGGTCTCACCTTGAGCCAACTCACGATCCTCCTTACTCTGACTGGAGTGATCAGCTCAGTCGAGAGTCTTATCAAATGCCTCGTTGTCTTCACAACTTGACTGCATTGACTTGGAGGACTTTTAGCCACTATCGGACTAGTCAACATTGTGGGAAAGTTCCTCATCCACAGATAGGCCCCCGGTTGGGTCTACAATGTGCGAGCACTTGACTGGGCTCCGTGCCTCGTCCTTAGGGGCATGTGCCGATAACTCATTGGACTGTTGGCGATTTGGTCTCAACACTTTCTGTCCATGTCCAAGCTGGTCAACCTCGCTTAGCTCGTAGCTCCATGGTTACCTGTCCGATTGACTCCAGTCTACTTTGCAGACACCGCCTGAGCTCCCCTCTTATATATCCTGCGAACAGCTTCCGGTCGGACGGACGGTGACGACGTATACGGTGTTATGAAGCATGCTTCGTTTTCACTGGTTTATACTGCTGGGACACCAATGCCGGCGACATTATTACTGTGTGCAGGGCCGACAGCAGGGCCGGAGGGGGGTGTTGGCTATGAAATCTTCGCGGTTTTTAGGAGGTCTGTGCGCGGGGAAGGTCTGTGTGTTCATATGTGTAACACTAAGTCTACACCCATAAGTAATACCAAGAGGTAACACGGCAGACTAGGCGGGTATGCGAGCGCATGTCCAAGGGACATCTGATGGTCTGGATATACTAAGGAACAGAAGGTACTTAAGGAATAGGTGTATCTAAGTAGTGGAAGTAAAGTAAAGTGACTATGTCCGCTCTGGTCTAACCTTAGGATGGAACGCCGGGTAAGTTTACCCTGTCTAAGAGAGTGACGTTACCGTACCATAGATACCAGTTTCGTGTCACTATGGACATACTTACCCTACCTTTTAGACACTATTACCCTACCTTCTGTCGGAAATGTTCTCGGAGGAATTTCGGGAAATGTTATGATTGTTTGTTACGCAATGACGATCGACGGGCACTTGGTTGTACTTTGATCGGAAGACTACGGGGGGAGCTGTAGTGCTCCGAACAACCTGTAACTTGGTAGAATAATTCCTAACAGGTACCTGCGGCCCCAGGGCAAGCCCCGGCTGTCATGGGCCAAAATGGGTGGAGTTGCAGTCTTACTCGTTAAATGGAGTTCATGAAGACATGTCCATAACACTGTATGCGTCACTGCCGTCTGTCCGACTGGATGCTGTTCACAGGATATATAAGGGGGCCAAGGTGAGAAGGTCAGGTACCATCTCCAAAAGGAAGGGAGTAAAACAGACCAAAACTGACGGAGTTAGCGTGAGCTATCCAGACGGGTCCGGAGAGTAGTCCCCGGTAGTACTGGAGACATCTGGGAAGGTTTTACGCCAATCAAGCCTACACGTGCCCCTTTGCCATAGGCTCTTTGTGGGTTGTTGGAAGACTCCAATAGCATGATACTTATCATGCTGAGTGTTGTGCCGGGGGTAAGGGAGCATGGGTAGCACCCACGGGTCCCGCCACTGACACAGCTCAATGTGGGAGCGCCGTAGACCCTCTAAGTTCTTATTCAAGAAAGATAGAGCTTCGCCGGAAGACAGCTGATATCGACGGGAGCTTGCATAGGTCATAGCACAAGGGAAGAGAGTTATTTAGTTAGCTTTGCTAGGCGTCTCGACACTTAGCCATTAACGAGACACCGATGCGCGGAGGTTTTCACTCCAGCAGGTATATTGGTAAACACCTCGCAGGAACTGATGCATGTATAGGAGAATTCTGCTAGAGTACATTGACACCTTAGCCCTTTCCGGGACACGGTAATAGTGCCGGGGCAACCCTTGCGGAGAAGGGCATACTTATAATGGTCAGGGTAACCTGATGGGGAAGCTTTTGGTATAAGTCTGACTACTTAAAGATTATACGAGAACTCTCCTACCCCCACAGAATCAACATCCTCTGGAGAGACTTTAATTGAGATAAGCCTGAGCTCACTGATATTAAGTTTTACCATTTACTTTTATTCTTTACACTTTTGCATGAGCTGTATTCGAGAGATTCGAAGTTTGGTGCGGTCGCCTCCTTAGGAACCATCTACCTGAGGGTGCCCCCATTACAATGCTCAAAGTTTGTTTGGTACTGGCAAGTACAAATTCATAATTTTTTATATTTAAATAGCGTAGATTCCAAAATCAGTTTTTTTGAAATAGAAAGTGAAAATAATAAGCTAGTAGAGATATCTGAAGAGCACTTAGAATCACTCCTGCAGGCTTGTTCCTGCTCACCAGAATGTATCGGTAAGGCTGATCCAGAATTATTGAAAAGATAGCTATTTACATTATGATAACCTATCAAAGAAGGAGAAGTGAATCATAATAACATATTTCTTATCCCCTTAATGTCATGGCTACCTGGCTACGGAGGCGGAATCGGCATGGGATTTTTGGTCGAATATATAGGTTGTGTTTTCTTTGGTTGCGCAGCTGGATTTCCTTTGTATGAGTGGTGGGAACGCGTTGCCATGCAACAGAACGTGGCGGAACTGGACAGAAGGATCGCAGCTGTGTGTGATGCCAAGGACTTTCTTTTGTATTACTGGTCATGGAGGATTTCCTTAGTATATAAAGGGGTGTGCTCCTTTATATTTTACTTTCTTCACGCAATCTGATAATCTCCTTCGGACACCTGTACCTAGGAACTACACTCTCTACTATCTGGCGTCCTCTTCAATCTCTGAACCCTGACCCTGAACTCCTGAATCCTGAACCTCGTACAACTCGCTTTGGTTGTACTCCGGCACCTAGACCTCGTCACCAGAATCCTACCTGTCTTGATCGTGATGTGCCTTGGGCTACCCGACCCTCAGACCCTACCCGTTACACTCAATTATCCAGCAATACCGCTGTATTGAATAAGTGAAAAATGTAATATCAAGATTATTGCAAGTATAAGCGTAATCATAGAAATGTCAAGTATGTTCTTGCCTTTATTAAAATGGTTTGTAGAGATGTTTTTACTAGTACCTTTTAGAATATATTCTTAAAAGGCCTGTATGCCTTGATTCACCATCTGTATGTAATACAAATACCTATTCCCAAACAGCATAGCAATTATAGTCATATATCTTCTAAGTAAATATCTCAAGAAGTATTTACTGAGGTAGAGGAATATCTCTTAAGCTTCAAAGAGAAACAGGGTAAAGCAATTACTACCCAAACCTATAAGCAAAAGCTGACAGATGGGAGAATTACTACCTATATGAGGTTAGAGAATATTGTCTATCTTCCCTTCCATTTATCCTATAACTTTCTATTTCAAAAATATTTTAAGAAGAGAGGATAGTCTGAAGATGAAACTCCTCTTTTATTTTCTAAGCTTGATTAGGTATGAAAGTCCTATCCCAGTTTACACTATATAAAATTAGATAAAGTACTAGCATCTAAAAATATCTGTGATAAATGTACAGTTTTACAAAATCTACCAAGGGACAAAAAAGGTTGCTATCATTGTTTCCTGAGGAATCTGAGACTAATGATTCTTCAATTATATGCTCTGAGGTAAGTGAAAAAGAGCAATAGTCACAAATACATAAACAAGAGTACAGAGTAAGTGGTACTGCATATGAGTCTGATATTGAAGAGATAAAGGTCTTTGAATTTGAGACAAGTACATTTTCCTTTAACTTTCAGCAAGTTGTTGAAATACCAAAAGTACCACTACAGCAGTTATCACAGTGGTCCTATTAGTCCCCTTTTAAGTTATAAGTTTTTAGTATTATCAATGATGCTATTGATCAATATTATCATGCAAATATTTATAAAGGTTCAGCAGAGCAAAGGAGCTACCCGAGTTGTATCAATTTTGCATTGTTTTTTAACTTCTATTTACAAGTTTATACCAAGAATTAACATATTTGGGGGTGTTATGGGTCAACACCTAGTAATGCGTCACTTCAGATTATATTAAATTATTTTCAAAATCGTAAGCTACTCGGCCGGTATCACTCGGGTTACCTTTGAATTCTGACTATATGCTTAATATATCATTGTAAACATAGTTATGTATTTTATTTTACATACATAAACTCAGAGAATAGAAAAATATAGAATACAGGTAAACTAAGAAATACATACTTGAGCATGAACATCTCCAGCAAGAAACATGAAGAAAATATCCAAAGCAGATTAGTGGCAGCAGGAAGGTCTTGTCTTTGTACTCTCAGGCTTTGTTTTTTGGTATTTTTTTCCTAGGTAAAGTAAGCTATTAACTCAAAGGTACTGTGAATTTCACTTACATTCACCTCTACCAAGTTACTATAAATATCATCACATGAAGAAGCCCAGAACTTCTCTAGTCCTCCCAATCACTGTCTTCCTCTTTCATGATAGTATGTCTTTTCCTTCAGCTTCTTATTTTATAGCTTGTTTTGCTTAACAAGTTTTGATGCTTGTTTCTTAAGACTCGCTTTTTGCTTCTTAGCTGCTTCAGCTTCTCAATTCCAAGATAGATGGGCAAGCTGTTTCAATCCTAGAATAAGGCCTCCATTTAGGTGCCAACAGTCTGTTCTTCCTCGCTTGCTACATGCTTGCTTTTGGCATAAGAGTTCTGTAATGGGCAGGGTCAGAGGGTCGGGTAGCCCAAGGTACAACACAATCAGGACCAGCAGGAGTTTGGAGATGAGGTCTTGGTACAGGCATACAGCCAAAGCGAGTTGTACGTGGCTCGGGGGTTAGGGGTTTAGGGACAGTGTTCAAGGGTTCAGGAGAATATGAAGAGAAAAAAAGGTGTAATTCCCTAGGTACAGGTTCCCAAATTCAATCTAATTTTATTTATACTTGCCCTGCCAAAACATGGCTTATGGTCGAGCCATCATCCCTCGTACACTAAGCATAAGGGCAGGTGGGCCTCCAGCCGACCACAAGCGGACTGGAACTACCACCGAAGCGAACAGCCTGGGGCCGGGGTCTCCATGATATACCGGTGCACTCCACCAAATAACAACTACTATACAAAGTGTACAAGCCTCTGAGCCCCAACCATCACCACCTCAGCAGGCGAGCACATAAGAAAGCTAAGTACAAGAACCCATCACAGACCCTCGCCTCCTCCACCCCAACTAATAAACTGACACCCAACCTGACAGGAACAGAGCGACCGAAGTCCTTGGTCCCACCAAGTGAGGGGAAGGTAGTTACAGCCCGTAACCATCACAAAAAAGTAAAATAAATCAACAATGTCAAATCAGGTCTTAATACCATCCCACAAATGCTATATCCTCCTCCACAGTAGGAACTCCAGGACCGCCAGAACCCTTCCCGGTGAGCTCCTCAGGAGAAAACTCGGGTAGAGCAGCGAAAGACCCATCGAATGCAGCCCTCGAAGTGTCACTGCAGTTCAAGCCACGCCCCCTCCCTGAATGCCGTTTGTGCCACCAACTACCAGATGAACCAGCATCCCTGCCAGTAACATGCCCAACCCCATCCAGCACTCCTACCTCCTCCACCAGTGCCTGCTTGCTAGCCTGCTACCCTGGTAGCCTCAACCCAAGAAAGTCAGACATGCTAACTCCTACACTTGGAGGCAACCTCACAGCTCAATGCGCTACCAGCACTGCTGACCGGAACCAAGTCTTGTACTGCTCGACCACATAGGGGTTCTCTTCCTTAAGCCAATACCCACAGGGAAAGTACCCAGGGAGGAGGTCCAGACCCACAGCAACATCCACCAATACCATAACCACTAAGCCCCGTGACAAGAGAGACACATCAATTACTGATCCTTCATTAATGGGAGACAAAGGCAGCTCTGGTCCAGCTGAGTGGGGGAAGAACCGATGAACAAATCCATGAAGCAAGGCACGCTGGGCACCTTAAACATTATACCAGCAGGGTCAGCCACCATCCCAGGTTCAGCCACAAATGGCTTAGGCGCCTGCATCCCCGAAGTGAAGGAGACTACCCTTGGCAACGGCACCTCCGCCACCGTCTCTTCTTCAGCTACACCCCGACTGGGAGGCAGCGTCATGTCCTCAGTCCTGCCAAATGGAGGAGAGTGCAAACGCCTAGCCACAACCAGGGCCACATGCTCCCACTTCAACATGTGGAGTCGATAGGACAGCACAGACATGATAAGGAAGGTGGGAAACCTTCTTCAGAACAAGGGAAGTCACATCCACCGATGCCAAGAGGGAAGACATGGCCACAGTCACCTTGCCCACCGAAAGGGAAGAACCTTGCTTAGATATCGTAGCGACCGACCAAAGACAATGAACGACTGAAATGAAGAACCTAAAGACAAGAACGAAAGGATAAAGCCCTTCGTGGTTAATAAATCTAAGCGAAGGTAAATATACCTTCACAAACAAAGACCTGACGCTATCACGAGATAAAATCAAAGACGACATACAGCTTAGGTAGATCCTTGAAACATAAGAAAAAGTGTCCGAAGGAGATTACCAGATTGCGTAAAAACCATAAAAGATAAGGGGGCACACCCTCTTATATAAAAGAAAATCCTTCCTGATCAGTAATACAAAAAACAACTTTTAGCATCACGTGCAGCCGTGAGGTCTCCACCATGTTACGTCAAGTTTCCTCGTGTAGCAATGTGTACCAATTAAAGTACAAAAGAAACCCTTTGCATAGCAACCAAGGAAACTCAACTAATAAATGCAACTAAACCCCCATGCTTATTCCATCTCCATGGCTGGGTGGTCATAACACTAGCTCCCCTCTCCTACGTGGAAGTCCCCTGCAGTAAGCTACTCAGGTAAGGGCCTGGGCTTGTGGGGGTAACGTTCACAGAACCAGTCCAGAGCCTGGAGGCCATTGACCAAGTCGGCGGGTTCCCCGGTGGCCTTGGCGTACCCTTTCCAACGCATGAGGTATCGTAGGTGGTTTCGGACAAATTTGGCATCCAGGACCTCCTCCACCTGCCACTTGGGTTCTCTATCCACCTCTACAGGCAGTGGCGGTAGGGTCTCCTGGCCTGTGAGGGAATTGTGCATGATGAGATGAAGGAGGAAGACGTGGAATACATTATGGATCTTCATAGGGGGTGTTAGGTCCAACTGATAGGCAATGGTTCCAATCTGTGTAAGGACAGGATAAGGACTGAAATGCTTGTTGTCTAGTTTTAGAGAAGGCTATTTGGTACAGATATTCTTTGTATTCAGCCAGACATGGCCCGCAACCGGCAAGCAAGGGGCCAGAAGCCTCCCCTTGTCAGAATATTTCTCTTGTCGATCTTAGGTGAAGGCAATCTCGGTTCTCAGATCATCGTAGATGTCTTTAATACCGTCTACGAACATACTGGCCCTGGTTTCATTGGGAGCTTCGTCAAGGGTATCTAAGAAAGCCATATGAGAGTCGTAGCCATAGTTAGTGAAGAAGGGTGACAAACCTGTAGACTCAGAGCGGTAGTTGTTGGCTGGGAACTCTGCCATGGGGAGCTAAAGGTACCAATCGTCCTGTTGGTAATTGACGAAGGGCCTCAGGTACTATTCCATAATGGTGTTAACATGTTCGGTTTGGTCGTCTCTTTGGGCATGGAAGGCCATAGACATTTTTCCTTCAACCTGTAGTCTCTCACATACCTGTTGTCCAAAAGTCAGTGGTGAACTGGGTACTCCAGTTGGAGGTGATTGTCTTTGGGAGGCCATGGTATTTCCAGATATGATGAAGGTACAGGTTGGCAAGGATAATAGCATCGATAGTGGTACGACAAGCAATTAGGTGGTGTATTTTGGACACCTGATCTACCACTACCAAGATAGCATCATTTCCCTCGCTCCAGGGTTGATCAGTAACAAAATCAGAGGAGATATGTTCCCAAGGATGGGTAGGTAGTGGCAGCAGGCACAGGATGCCAAAGGGGGCATGCCAGGAGGTGCGACTCTATTGACAGACATGGCAGTTAGCCACAAAACCTCCGATATCCCCTGTCGTGTGAGGCCAGACATAACATCAGGACAAAAGTTCGTGGGTCTTGATGCATCCTGGGTGTCCTGCTGAGGGCTGGTGATGGGACTCCTGTATTAGCCGTAGGCGTAATTCATTGTGTTGAGGAAAGTAAATCCGATTACAGTAGAGTAGCTGATCTGCCTGGCATCGGCATTCGTTCAGTGATAGGAGGCAGGCATGTTGGTCACCCTTGTCAAGGAAGCAGAGGCCCTGGATTAGAATCGTGTCTGCTTCATAGCCCTCCTTCCAAAGTTCTTCAATAGGGGATACCGTAGTAGAGAGCGTAATGTTCACCAACAAACTCCGAGGCTGAGACTTCAATACCACCTGGGTTTGGTGGCTCTTCTGTTCCTCTACCTCCTCTGGTATCTCATTTTTTATCTGGGTCAAAGCGTCAGCCTTGCCGTTTAGCTTTCCAGCCTGGTACTTGATCCAGTAGTTAAACTGGGACAGGATTTCAGACCAGCAGGCCTGTCGGTTGTTCAACAGCCTCTTGGTGGTGAAGTGCTTGAGGTTGAGGTAGTCTGTCAGGATTGTTGCCTGTCTTCCTAGAAGGTAACAAGGCCATTCTTCAAACGCCATAACTACTTCCATGAGCTCTATGTCATAGATGTCGTAGTTGAATTTGGCAGGACTATGCTTGCTAGAGTAGAATGCCACTGGTTGGAGACATCTGTGGTCTTCCTTTTATGACATGACACTAGGGGAGATGAAATCGGAGGCATCAGTTTCGATAATCCCTTCCTCATAGAAGTCAAAGTAGGCTACAACTGGGGCAGTGGTAAAGGTTTCTTTTAACTATTCAAAAGCCTTCTGACATTTGGGGTCTATACGAAAGGTTGGTTCTTTTTAGTGAGGGCAGTAAGGGGACACACCAGATGCGAGAAGATACAGATGAACTGTCCGTAGAAGTAACCGAAGCTTAGAAAGGCATGGACTTCATGTACATGGTCAGGTACACGCCAAGTAGTAACAGTTTGCATCTTGGGGTTGTCCATTCGGATGCCTGCAGGACTGATGATGAAGCCCAAGTATTCCACATGGGTGACATGGAACTCGCATTTCTGTGGCTTGAATTCGAGATCGGCCTCTTGTAATGCTTTCAGTACCCAGTGTACATGTTTGACATGTTCGTCAGGTGTCTTGCTGTATACTAGGATATCATCAAGGTAATTCATGCAGAACCTGATGAGTCCCTGGCACAAGCCTTTGTTGATAACAACTTGGAAGATAGCAGGGGCATTGGTAAGGCCAAAGGGCATCACATTGGAGTCGAAGAGGCCATAGCGAGTGCAGAAAGCTGTTTTCCAATCTTTGTTCCCTTTCCTGAGGACTTGGTTATAGGGCCCATGGATATTGAGTTTAGAGTAAATTTCGGCATCAGCAATATTCATTCAGGTTTCGGTTAACTGGGGGAGGAGACTGTGGTCCTTGATGGTGCCTCTACCCAGTCCCCAGTACTCAATACAAAGTCTCAGGGTACTATCGTTTTTCTTCATGAATAGCACTAGCGAGGGCGCAAAGGAGGGAGAAGGGCTGATAAAGCCTTTCTCCAAATTCTCGTCAATGCATCCTTTCAGGGCCGTAAGTTCAGGTAGGAACAGGTTGTAGAGAGGGCTGAAGGGAGGGGTAAAGCCAGGTTTCAGGGGTATTTTGTGGTCCACTCCTACTCGGGTAGGGGGTAGTTGGGTTTGTTCTTGTTCTAGGAACATTGGTAGGAAGTCGTGGTATTCGGAAGGAATGATTTCCTTGGCTTGCTGTTCTTCCAACATTGTGTGGTCAAAAGCGTGTTGGATGGCCTACGCTTTAAAGAAGTGGGGGATCTGATGTTGGATTCCTTAGATACCAGTTACTTCCGCGGTTCAAGGTTTGAGACAATAGTTGGATTCGAAGATAATAGTATTGGAGGCGAAGCGGATGGTAACGTTATGTTTTTTCAATCAAAGAATACCAAGGGTAAGGGAGTAACCACCAAGTTTAATGATAAAAGTGAGGATGGATTCTAGGTAGTCATTTATCTTTGAGTCAAAGTAAATGATATGGTTAATTGCCCCAGAGCTGATAGGTCTCCCATCGACAACAGAAAGGTGGGCAGGTTCTTTGAGTTGGGATAAGGGGAGGTGGTACCTGTTACACATATGAATGAACAGACCTTCTCCGTACAGATCTCATGAAAACCGCGAAGATTTCATAACCAACACCCCCCTCCGGCCCCGGCATTGGCCCTGCGCGCAGTAATAGTGTCGCCGGAATTTGGTGTCCCAACAGTATAAACTGGTAAAAGCGAAGCATGCTTCATAACACTGTATACGTTGTGGCCGTCTGTCCGACCGGATGCTGTGCGCAGGATATATCTGAGGGGAGCTCAGGCCATGTCTGAAAAGTAGAATGGAGCCAATCGGACGGGTAACAGTGGAGCTACGAGCTAAGTGAGGTTGACCACCTTGGAGATGGACAGAAAGTGTTGGGACGAAATCACCAAGAGTCCAATGAGTTATCGGCACGTGCCCGTAACGACGAGGCACAGAGCCCAGTCTAGTGCTCGCACAGTATAGAGCCAACCGGAGGCCTATCTGTAGATGAGGAACTTTCCCACGACGTTGACTAGTCCGATCATAGCGGAAAGTCCTCAAAGTCAATGCAGTCAAGTTGCAAAGACAACGAGGTATTTGATAAGACTCTGGATTGAGCTGATCACTCCAGTCAGAGTAGGAAGGATGGTGAGTTGGCTCGAGAAGAGACCACTCGCTCGTACCAAAACCTCCGAGACGAAGGAATCATGCGTTTTTACTGGAGAGGTTTTAAACCCCCTTGCAAAAACACGACAATGCATGGAGACCGTAGTCCGAGCAAGACGCAAAGTTTGTCAGGATCAAACGGAATCCCAGTACATTAGTAAGGGGTAAGAATTGGGAACGGTACATTGTTTGGTGATAGATAGATGTAGCCCGTGACCACCCAGATGCGGAATATAAATATCGAGGTGCCTCCTTAGCTTTCAGAACATCCTCCGTCTCCGCTACACCTCCGGTCATTGAAAAATATTTCCTAATCGGGAACGACTCAACACCGCGGAACTATCACCACTTTTCTCTAGCCTTACACCCCCCCGCCGGGGGGTGCAGGCTGATGCCTTCCATCCTTTCGCCCAACGGGGCCTCTCTTCTGCTCTCTCCCCCGCCTGGCATCTCGCCTCTGCTAGATGGGGGTCCACTCCTCACCCTGGGGGCCTCATCGTGAGGCCTCTCTCCTCCTCTCTACCCCGCTTTTGCTACACCTCGCTTAGTATCTGCATGGTCGGCTTTGTCGGCTGGGTTGATGGTTGAACGGTCAGTTGGGCTGGTAGTCCTCTGGGCTATCGGGAGTGGCTGGTGGTGGGATCCCATCCACTACAGTGACGCTATCTCTCCCAGAACAAGGGACTACATGAGAGACGCGGTAAAACACCAGCTACTCCTGTGACCCCAGTTGCAGCCTCCCACCGTATCGCTTGACCGGATCCTTAGTTCGCCTTACCCTCTTCCTCTCCTCTCCTCCGGGATCGGCTGGCACCCTACTGCCAGGACCCTCGGGCCCCACCACCACCAAAGGGCAGTGCTTCGGCCACCCTTCCACATTCCCTCCGCGCCATTTCAGCTGGTGCTTCTCCCTCTTCTGCCACCGTCGCGGCAGCACTACGATCCTTCCTGGCTCTGATGTCGCGCATCATCCAGCCTTTCCACCTCCAGGCTCCTGACGCCCGGGGTCTACCCCCCCCCTCCTCGGCAGTATCGGCTGCCCCACTCCACCTCAGGTTGCTGGCATCTCTCGCCTGTCTTCCTCTCTCCACGCTTGCGGCCCGCCCCCGGCCGAACAGCTGGTTGCCCTACCTTGGTAT
>LN891115.1:250057-269540 GCA_900010015.1 Tuber aestivum | reverse complement strand
CAACAAAAGCATTACGGTTGCCGTTACCTCCAAAACTGTCACACATTTTGTGTGAAAATTGGTCCTACCTCTAGTCTTCCGGAACCATACAAGAATTACTAATTATACCTCTATCGAAACAGGGACATAGCCACCTTCCTGGTTCTAAAAATAAGTATATAGCTGTAGATCAAAGGTAATAATTCTATTAATCCTGATTACTCAGCTATTATAACTTTCCTCAATATATATTAATTTTAAATTCTTAATTAAAATCTATTAATCAAATTATAATTCAAAATCTTTTACATAGAATTATAGAAACAACAATAAGTATTATCTATCTTCTATTTTTATACTATTTAATTTATTGGTTGTTGAGTTGTTTCAATTTCTTTGTCAAAACATGTTTTTCACTTTTTCTCAAGAAGGCTTTTGTTGCCATGCAAACTAAAAGTGATTATTACTCAAAACACCTAAAAAGCAATTGTACTCTTTTTCCGATAACAATACCCAAATATCTATTATTAAAATAGTATTCAATTGTGAGTACTTCACTAGGCTCTTTATTAATATCTAATAAGCTCTTTAAGCTAGCCCTTCTCTTAGAAGAAAAGTCTACTTATCCCATTTTTTTAGCTTAATACACAGCTAGCGAAAATTTAGCTTGATTCCAGAAGAGAAGAGCTGGGACCGGATTTCTTATCAAAAGCATTATAGTTGTATCTGTAACTGTCACGCTTTTTATAAGAAAAGTGGTCCCAGCACTTGTCTTCCAAAACTATAGCTTAAAAATTTGGTAACTAAAATTTCCTGAATGGAAATAAATATAACAATAAACACCTGAACGTAATTACATTGAACCTTGTGCCTCGAAAAGTTATTGTTCCTACACACAACCCTAGACCCAGGTAAAATAGAGGCATCACAGGACGTAACGGCCTTGGTACTGTACACATTTGGAACACTTTGCACGATACTTGATAATTATCTTCTTAGAATCCGGGACACATTTATCATCAAGTCTTAGCATGTTGCTCATGTGACTGCACTTTTGTGAAAAACCCGTTTTATATACTCGAGTAATAGATATAGATTGGCTAACTAGCCGTGAGCCCATCGCCAACCAAACCTAGCTAGCTATTGGCAAGGGAGAAAACCCAGCGCCCAGCAGACAAAAGAAGAACTGAGACGGAATATGATGGAAAATATATCTTAACACGCTGCGCAATCCAACTTGAGATGACCGACCAACCCAGGCAATAACCCCATGCCGCAAACCAAAGAAATGAAACTAAAGAAAGGAAATTGTATGAAAATACCCACGCGCAAGCAAGCCAACGTCAAGGCCGTGAGTCCATCAATCACACCAAACCCAACCATCTAAAAGCTTTACTCCCTCCCCTCCCCCTCACCGTCATAGTACTCCTCTCATCGTCTACTTCACTCTCTCCCTCCTCTTCCTCCTCTTCCTCGCCCTCCTCCCCCTCCTGCCCTTCTCCCTCATCACCATATTCCTCATCTTCCTCATCATCAAAATAACTACTACCCCGCCTATCCTCCCACTTCCTACGTCTATCCTCACCCCTCCAGCCCCTCTCCTCATCCCCCTTGTCTCCAAAGAACCCCGTGACTCTTTCCCTCTCGACAACACCAGATACTAGCACCCCGACCGCAGCCACAAATCCCGGCCCGGCGGGCACGCTCCCTAGTGGCGGTAGCAGCACGTCGGCGAGAGAAATCAGCCGCTGCTTCGGAACCCAATTCCTGTCTTTCCTCCGGCGCATAGATCTGCGAATACGCAGCGCATCGGCGGGTATGTTCGGGCTGGTAGGGGTCCATCCACTGAGGGTATAACTCGTCGTTGTTTGCCCATACGAGGTTCGTATCCGGATTTGATTTGTAGAGGAGGTGGCAGTAGGAGAGATGGCAGCATTACCACCGGCAGGCCGGAGTGAGGCGTTCGGGAATTTCCGCACAGGGGGTTTAGCGCTGATCTGGATTGCGCCGTCGGCGATACATGCGATTCTGAGCACCGCCGGAGAAGTATCTGATGTTTCGGGGGTGTACGTAGGACAGTGGAGGTGTCGACGGAGCTCCAAGATTGCTTGAGAGCCCATGTGCAGGTCAAAGTCTATTATCAACGCTCTTACATCCGCGTTTTGGGAAATATACTTTTCAATCATGGGGAGTAGGAAGCCGCCCTTCACGATTGACCTTTCAAGATTTGCAGCTTCCGGGTGCTGGCGTAAAACAAAGGCATGGGATGTGCATAGGAGATACTTCAACGACACGCGGGAGACGCGGTTATTGCTAAAGCCCGATGCATCCTTCCGCTTCGAGACTTCCTTTTCTGTACGGGAGATTAGCTGGTGGCGGAGTTCCTCGCCTTTTTGCGCCGCCAGGTCAATTTCTGCGCCGGAGGAGAGGGTAGTTTCCGAACCGATTGCCATGAGCAAGTCTATCGCCGAGCAGGGTGTGTCCTCTTGGGAACCGGAGGCGGGTGAGGAGTACGGACTCAATACCGGCGCCCACAGCGCCGAGATTTCGTCGTCTTCTCGCAGCCAGCGGGTTTCTTCGTCGTCGTCGTCTGCAGCCGGGACCGGGGACGCCGGTATGGGAAAATGCTGGCGCAGTATGCCTCGCAGCTCATTTTGTAAATCTAGCGGGGAACTTTGCGAAGTTAACCTGACCGTTGGGAAGTGTGAGCCTTGTCGCTCACCCCCGTCCGCCGTATTCCCGCCGCGACTGGACGTAGTGCCCAATGACCAGCGGGTAGTCTCCGTGGAGGCTATAGACTCGTATGACCGGTAGGACTCGTGCTTTGTAGAAATGTGTTGAGGCCGGAATTCAGCCGGGAGAAAGCGACGCTCTGGCTCTTCTCGTGAGCAGGTTCCCGGGGTACGGATTGTGAAGGATGCTGACAGGTCGCCGAGGACCCGTTCTAAAAGCTCGTTGGAACCCTTCTCTATCTCGTCTGAGAGGTAGATTATCAAGTTGTCGTCCGCGGATGGAAACAATGGATCCACGGGCTCCCCGGCAAGGCGTCCAATCACACTGGGCGGGGAGCCGGTAAAGTTTCTGCCGAGACGCAGAGGCGAAGGCATGATTGTTGCACCGCTGGCATCCTCTGTGGAGCTAGGTGTTGGCGAAGCGGTCCTGGTGGAAGGTACCGAATCACGGGCGCCAATATGACCAAACGAATCACCGATCGAGCGGTGGTGGTAAGTCGAGGGTTGGTCGGAACTCGGAGTTTCGGGCAACACCCCGGCGCTGGAAGGAGGGGTAATTATGTCCATCGGGGAATAGACTGTGTCCATCAGTGGAAGAACAGGGTCGTCTGGCTTCATTGTAGAAATCTTTAAGGAACTAGTATCCTTTCTCCTCAGTGTTTTCCCCGTAACGGACCGTCTATTCCTCCCGCAGTATGGGGGGATACTCTGCGATCTCCTCCTCTCCCTCAATCGATCCTCGTTGCTCCCCCGTCTCGACTCAGACCTCATCACGGGCGGTGAAGGCGGAGGGGAATACCTGGGCGGGGCAACAGTGTTGGTGGTATTACTCCGACTCCTGACATGCACAGCGACAGCCTTCCCAATCTCGATCCCAGCCTCAATCTCCTCCGGCGTTGGTGACCGCGGCGCAGTGGTGGAGACCGTAGCAATAGTAGCAAGACTAAGGTGCGAGCTCTTAGACATCACAGGATCCATCTTTTCTGCAGCCGACGCCCAAGCCGTGGACTGCGACCCGCTCATGGGGGATCCCGGGAATTTATCCACTGGAGTCACGGGTCTCGGGATAGCCGCTTCCTCCTCCGGAATCTCCTCCCTGGACCTGGTGGCAGCACTCTCGGAACGCATCCTCCGGTGCACCTTATCGGATATGGACTCCCGACAAGAGTTCTTCTTGAGTCCGTCCGCTTTGCTCCCGTCCAAGGGATTGCACTGCAGGGCTTGAACACCTCCATGCATTATATCCTGAAACATCCATTCCGCCTCCCTAGTCGCATTCTCCCCCATTTCCATCTCGTCCCCCTCCCATGCTAAAAAATGTTTCAACGCCTCCAGACATGCAACCTGTGCGGCGGCGAAGCCTCCGTTCATGAAGACCATCCGTCCAGTACCCTTACTCCGCTCCGACAGGAATCTCTTTGCTTTCTGCACTCTGGAAACGTGGGCATCGTGCAGTGACAGTATATATTTCCGCACAACAGAGTCGAGAACGGGGAATTGATTTTGTGATGACGGTGATGAGGATGGGGATGCAGATTTTCTCGGCGGTGGGGGAGGGGGTAAGTCGAGTGGTGGGAGGCAGAGGATGTTTTGCGAGAATGGTAACAACTGCAGTTGCTCGGTGATGGTAGGCTGGTGACCCTCCAAGGTCACAATAAAGCCCTCGTCACGGTCCATGACCATAGCTCTCGATTGCTGTTTTCTGATCTATGGCGGGATTGATTTTGAGCGAACAGGCAAGCAAACAGAAAATTTCTCCCGGGAGTAGTGAGAAAAGAACAAGTTTGGATTGTCAGGCGGTGATGTCGACGTTATGTATGCACGCAAGCCAAGGATAACACTCAGCTGAGGGCAATTACCATCTCAGCAAATTCCAGATTCACTCCTCACACCGGCAAAAGAGGCGGGGGCCAAGGCACTACCGCACGCAAGGGGAGCAGAAAGGCAATAATAGTACGAGTACTCGTAGTCGCAGGTGGCAACAAGGAAAAAAGAAAGCAAAAAAAAGAGCACCCCCCAGGAAAAGGCAAGGAGCTGGGCGGTAAACTAAGATGGCTCTCTGCGAGCGCTCGAGCGAGCACCGCACCACAAACCAGCAGGACGAGGCTCTAGGTTAGTTGGATTCTTTTTTCTTTTTTTTTTTCTTTTTCTCCTATCCTCGTGTTTCTCTTCTCTTCCTTTTCCTCTCCCACTCTCTCCGGTACTCGAACTGTAGTACACACAATCAGAAGCTGACGCGATGGGTGAAGGGATGGCCTCTAAGGGTGGTGGGGGTGGTGATGGTGATGACGGTGATGTTTGTGTCGACGGATGAGGAGTACTCGAGTAGACGGAAAGACTACGGGGATACCGTAGATGGAGAGTAGATGGGGAAAGCCTCGCACAGGTTGTAGCACAAGTACTAGTACTGTACCCGAGCGCAAATGTACGAGTACTGTTCAGTACTCGTGGGAAAAAGTGGGCGAAGTGGATGAAACACCGGGGTGGAGAGGAGCGGTAAGATTGCTCGTTCGGCGGAGAGGGGATTCGCTCCAGGAGCGGTGGTGTGAATGTGGTTCGCACTGACTGGATCGAGTCAGGGAAGACGGCCACCGAGGGGAGCGGGAGAGAGTGAACAAAAGATGGAAAGCAGCGTACCACGAGTGAGGGCGAGGATATCATGAGTCCGGAGTCCGGATGCCCAGGGGACCGGTAGTTGGACTCCCCTTTGCTGCGAAAAAGACCATCACAGCAGGCCTCTCCCACTCTCCATGGTCCACGGTAGTGGAAGGGCCCAGCAGCTGCAAGGTATGGAGCACCGGCACAGCGCATTTGCACATGGCAGGGAAGTCCGATACGAAAGACCTCGCATCAATCAATCAAAAGCCTTCCAGGTTACCGTACGAGCAAAGCACGGGAAATCATAAGATCTTCCCTCCCCGTTGATCATGGAGTTACATGTGCAAGTAACTTCCGGCATGCACTGATCCCGGCCAAGCTTTCATCCTCATCACCTAAATTATCATACCTCTGGCGTACTGTGCTCGAGTACCGGTAGGGTAGGGTACCGGGCTCGAGGGACGAGGTGAGGCATCACCAAGTGGGACGATGGTACGGGCTCTACAGAGCTGTGCATACAGTGTACTGGGTATCATATCATACTCGTGAGATGCACGCACTGCGCTGGAGTACAGCACTCGTACCGGTACGAGTACTTGCACCATACGGGTACAGGGATGTTGCCTGAGTCAAGCATATCGCAAAAACAAAGAAACCTCCCAACCCCTGCACCGCCAACCACCGGCAAGCACACGGACTCTCACGAAAGGCGCGTCCACACGTGGCATTAAGCGAAACCTTCCCCCATCAAGCACACAGGAACACTCTCCACTATCTAAATAATAATACCGTGCTCGAGTAATAAAAGAGGAACCCCTTGCAGGAACCCGCGCGCCCCCCCCCCCAAAAAAAAAAACTCGAGCCAGCAAGACTACAGCAAATAATGCAGCCGCGATACGATGATGATGGTGCTGATGATGATAATGATGATGACGATGATGACGGTGATAATACCACAGCAATAATGCCGTACCTTGGCACTAACAATTACCGGAATACCTGTACGAGTGCCAGTACAGTATTATACGAGTACAGTACGGCACTCGCTGTAGACTTAAGAGTGAAACACCCCTCCTACCGCCGCGATGGATGAGACAGGCCGAGGTCGCCGCCCAATCAGAGACCTAGGGCCCTCCCCTGGGTGCCCGACTGTTGATATATTTATGGACTGCAAAGCTCTGGCCCGCCATGTTTTCTATACGACTGCCGTTCGGCCAGATGGAGATGGCGGGGGTGAGAGCTATTACACCCTATCTCTCGAGCGAAGCGCATCCCAGGCGCATGTGCGAGTACGAGTACTGTACAATGGAAGCCGCACTCGGTCCCAATCACGCCGGGCATTTCGAACACCGATAATGTCATCGTCACCACGTCTTCCCCTCCCACTCCCTCATCGTGCGAGTATGATGGGCGAAGCCAGTTTGCTTGTCCGTCGGACCGTCACGGTAGGGTACCGTCCTCAATTGGATAGATTCGCCTTCCTTACTTGTATGAGTACAGTACTGTCCATACAATAGTCTATCCTGGCCTCCCCTGCACACATCCCGTCGCGCGTACCATGGTCAGGCTCAAACCAACTCTACAAGTAATGCCGCGCTCGAGATACGGTATGGTTCCAGAAGCCGGGGAAGGGGAGTGCATAAGATCCCCACCTCATTCTTTTAATTGGCGGAGGGCGGTCGACCCGGGCCACTAAGACGGACCAGCGCTAGGGTACCGGTATTTCGAAGATCAGGACCGCGATGTACTGTACGGTACAGTATTCGTACAATAATCGTACTCGTACCTATCGATTATTTGCACTCAAGCCACTCCACGACCATGTGGCTACTCGAGTGCAGTACTGCACTCGTACAATACCGGTACACGACTTCCCCCTTATCGCTAATGGAACCATACCTGCTCGAGTACCCGTACTGGTACCGCCATGTAACTCCCTCAGTAACCACCATCGGAGTGCCCACCGAGAGCCTAATAACTTCCAAACAAAGCCGGGTGACGGCTTGCCCTCGTTTCCTACCGGACCACAGGGCCCCTGACATCCAAGACCTGCAATGCCATGGTAGCCAACTTAATCTAAAATTTCTAAATCGGAAATAGCGTTCCCTTGAGTTGCAAGAACTCGTGCGGGTGAAGGTATCCCGTCAGGTTGAGATACTCCCTCCCTCCCCGTTTAAAATGCTGGACACCAGCCTATTTCAGTAACCATGAGTAAATCCACCCGTGCGCGCGAATTCTTGTTCCCGTACAGTACTGTAGTTCGTTGCCATGCCGGGCAGAGCCGATTCTGCAGCATCCCGAGCACCGCCTCCTGTTGAGAACGCCCAAGTTTTTCCTATCACCATCACCGGTACCCAATTGAGTAAGGCCTGGTTCAATATCCACCACTTCATACACCGAATGTCTCACTGGCCGGCAGGTCAACTATGATCAAATACTAAATACCCGGTACAGCACCTGAAACAGCTGTTGTTACACAACCACCAACTCAGAGAACAGAGCCTTGTCTCATCCTCAGATACTTGTACGACTGCCTGCGCGAGCACTGTGCGAGCACCGTACTCGCACCGGTACTACAGTGAAACCTCCGTTATCTCCAGGACGCGGGGAGACTGGACTCCCTGGAAGTAGAGGGGGGATGGAAAATAGAGGAAAGGCTTGGCAGAATAGAGGGCAGTGCTGAGAGAAAAATGAGTGATAGTTCATGAAACCATATAGGGTTTAACTCCATATGTTTACACTTCAGAAAAATAATACACCCCTCCCATCTGATGACCCTTCATTCCAAAAACACACATATCCATTCAACTCACTATCTAGTTATCTGGCAATTTGTCTACAGCTTTGCCTGGAAGGTGACATGAAAAAGAATTTTATGCACATGAAACCTGGAATTTAGGAGCCATTTACCACCTGGAAAGAGGAACTAATAGAATCCTAGAACTTAGAGGAGGAAAGCCCATAGAACAAAACCTGTCCCCAACAAATGATAGAAATACCGGAGACCTGGAAACATCGGAGGGTGGAGTTATCGGAGGTTTCACTGTAGTCAGTGCTCGTCCAATGAATGGTACTTGTTCTAGAACAAGTACCAGAACTTTAACCGGACCAGTACTCGAGTACATTTAACGGTTTTCCTTGCTGTGATTACTTAAATAATAAAATTACGTGTAGAACCGATCCACCGTCTATCTTTTTTGACCCCAACATCACAGAGGAAGTCAGATCGTGGTCAGAGTTGGGATTCTAAGATGCCGCAAATCTTCGCTGCGCAGCCTACACTACAACAAGGTGATTCCGGGGATCGATTTCAAACCCATCAGTAGAATCGAGGGAAGATTGGGGTCATTATTATAGTATATTACCCGAACCATTATTTTCCCAACATCGTCCGTCGCTTTTCTGCACCAACTCCTCCCTCTCTCTCTCTCTCTGTTTTCCCGTCGCCACCGCAGGGGTTTAGGCTGGTTTCCCCCGGTGGGGAGGTAAACCAGGGCTAACTTATGACAGGAGAGGGAAGGCGGGTTGCGGTAAATTGCCCAGCGGAGGAAAGGGAAAAAGAAAAAAGGAAGAGTTTTTTCTTTTCTTTTTTTGCGAAATTCCTGCACTGACGACACCTCGGAAATCGATACTAGAGGCTTCGTAAAGGGATCCCTAGAAAAATCGCGAGCGGGGGGTCACCCTTAAGAGTATTTCTCAAATTCTAATACTTCACTTACCAATGTCCTCATCTTGTATACGGAATCGGGTGATTATAAAGGGGCTTTTGAAGCTGGTAGAGGTGATACCAAGATAGAATTACACCATCATGACGTTGTAATGTTGCAATACTCATATTGCCGAATTGGAGATACTTTTTTTCCTAGTAGGTCATCGGAAAAAAAAATTGAATGAGGAGTGACTTCAATCTAGCTACTCGGGTAAGTAACCAAGCAACTTCATATCGAGTCCTGGCCTAAATAGCTATTTTCATACCTTTATTAGAACAACGTCTAAGAGCTAGCATTCTTACTATTGTGCTAATTGCCGGCTCCAAATACACATTGAAAATAGGAGTATTTCTATATTATGCCAGAATGTTGATATTTCCACATGCCTCGGGGGTACTTGTACGATTGTCCCAAGGAAGAAATTTTTATAACGGTGACATTGATGATCCTGTTTGCCGGTTGCATGATTTTTTACCCGAAATAATTTTTCTCAGCTGGGAAAAAAAAACGAAGCAACTTCGTTCCAATCCTACTTCTGCTTATGCACTATTTGGATTCCATCCCTACAATGCTTCTGCTTCTCAACCACTTTCGTATATTAAGTTAGGGAGTGCTCTGAAGTTATTTCCCAGCTTGGTCATAAGGGGTTTATTCTGATTATACAACAATTAGAATAAGCATGTTGACTGGAGTTAATCTCTTTAGTCAAACCCAGCTGATATAATACTAATTTCGGGTAGTTGTTTATCGTAAACCGGGGGAAGCGGGGGTCTTTTTGCTCCGAAGGTCACGATATATCCTGACTTGGGTGACACATCCAAGCCATAATCTCCACCACGGCATCCATGCCATTCCAGCAAGCGAGACTCGTGGAAGAAAAAGTGCCGGAAAAAAAAAAAGATAAGGTAGAAATGGAGAATTCCAGGACAAAGGGGTTTTCGTCTTTCCGCCCTTTTTTGCTCCCCCACGTTTTTCCGCTGTGATACCGGTAGTGATATTAAAGGGTTTCGGCGGATAAAACTTATTAATGCTGTGCCAAACTTCCCCTTTTGCGGTTGCGGGAATTTCCCGAGTATCAGCCATCGCTTAAATCTAGCCTCTGGTAGCTCCCCTATGACATTCATCCTCTCTATTCTGAGTGTATATCATGAATGCACTCGAGTACATGTGCATTTCCGGCATCGTATCGGTCCTCGTAACATTGAAACTACTCGAGCATAGTGGCCACACTGCTGTACTGGTGTCTCCGATCCAAGAGTTCGCTCCTCTTTTGTAATTCTGTACGAGTACTTGTGCCAGTACTTGGAGCTTCCACGGACCGATACGAGTAAACAAAATGGCGTTTAAGCCATTTCAGAGGCGATATTTGTACTACCAGTGAGACAAAATACGGTGCGCTATGGAGTGAGTGGGAACATACATACCCAAAGTGCTCTCCGCAGCAAGAACATGTTGAGTGTTTCTTTCGTGCGGATCTCCAAACTTGCTGCAGGTACTGTACAAGCCTGTGGAGGGGAAGACGGGTTTAATGTTTGATGGGATTATTTTGTCCTGCAAACAAATCTTATTCCGAGGAAAGTTAGCTACGATCATTATTATGACTCTCGCAGTGGCCTCTAGCACGGCAGTGGCAAAGTACTGGCACAATCCCTCGTGCTGTACTCGAGATACGGGTAGACTACCGGTAAGTTAAGAGAGCAGCTTCAACCTACGAGTACAGGCATACTTTTTATGGCCCCCGTGGGGGCTATTCCAAAAGAGGTCCCAACTATTTGCTCAGAGACACGAGTATCATACCGGTACTCGAGTATTGGTACGGAAGAGGCCAGGGTTTAAAAGACTTGGCTTCCGTCATGGTGCAGTACTGTTTATCACGGTATTTGAATATATACCCCTGTTTTCCACGACAATAAAGGCCACCGATATACCTCTCCAGCTTCATAAGTACTCGAGTACTTGTACAGGACACCGGCACTCGAGTGCGGACTCTTTGATGCCAAGGACCGCCAAAAACGCACATCCTTGGCGACGGGTGTCCTGAAAATACCTTTCAAATAGGCCAGCCCCACGGCGGCTTGTACAAGTACGAGTACAGTATCCGACCGATTCAACACCACCACCCCTCCTGAATCCGGTAAGGATCCACACCACAAGTGCTCGAGTACGAGTACTAGACGGCGACGTGCGAGGACCCCGTTCCGCCACTGTCCATATCATTATGGGCGCTGTGAGCTCCTTAATTAACCACAACTGTGATTTCGCATAGGGCTACTTCTAGAAAGGTCGTTCGCTCGTTCATCCGATTGCACTGCCTGTGCTAGGACTGTACTGTACAGCACCGTATCCCCCATTCGTTCGGCCATCCTGCCCGCGACACTACCAACGTCTACTGTCGCCCGACCCAACAACTCCCAGGAGCAAGCGTCGCAGCTCCATTGTCTTCCCGCGAAACATTCTCCGGGCCGGCGGGGAGGGGGGTGGGGGACGTGGATAGATGTCTCGATTCTATCCACCGATTCTAGGGTAAGGAACGTTCACTCCGCCCAACATCGTTTCCGCCGTACTCGTACCGTAACTTGTGCTCTTAAGGATGCGCTATGAAAACTCTGCAAACTATTACACCGCACTACTCGAGTACACTCGTAGGTATCAAGGTCCCGGCAGAGCGTCGTGCTCCTACTCGAGACTAATAAATCTCCTGACGGTATCTTAGCGCGGGCTGCCCCGTTTCTGAATCTCCCCGGGGAAGCTAGGCTTCGCTTAAGCTTGGCTAAGGGGTAGTTTCAGTCGTTTTTTATTTATTTTCGGAATAAGATAAGTTTGCTGGGATACTGCTGCTGGAAGCTACGGTACGCAGGTCATAAAGCGAGGATTGGTTTCGGAAGACTGGAGTTGCGCAAGATTGTATCGGAAGCGCGGTACACTGCTGTATGGTGCCGTTCACAAGGGTCCCGTACCGGCCACGCCCTCGGTACGATTAAGAATACGGTTATGAGCGACCGGGTGTGAACGAGAGCGAGATAAGGAGATGCTTCTTACTTTTCGGAATTGGGCAATGGCGATCAAGCTACCCGTCCTTCATTCACTTCACAGCGGTGGCCGTGAAGGACTGCCGGGATGTGACGCTACCTCGGGGGTTGGGAGACTTTCCGAAGAGTATATTGCCGGTGCAGAGTGCTCGAGCGCGGGGAGTCGAAGATGCAGGATTCCATTTTTAGAGATGCGTACAGACTAGTAAAAAAAATATTTAAGCCAGCAATCCGTCCTAATTTACTTGTTTCTACTGGGAAATAGTTGTAGAGAGAATAAAATTGATTAATCACACACTTCTACGTAATAGCGATTTGAGATATTAAACGTTAACGGAAATCTGGGGAGTAGTTATAAAGTTCAAAGCTATACCGGAGGCTGACATCGCTTACTACTGCAGTTTTTGAATACGGAGTCTAAATATGTGGAGTATAAATAGCAGCATGTATTAAAAATGCCAGTCAACTTATTTTGGCAAGGAGAAAAATTGGGAACCTTTACTACGGTATGTCATGAGAAAAACCATAGATAATATCCAAGTCGAGAGATAGTGTAGTGTCTGCAGTAGAAGGCTAGAAAGGTGTGTGGCATGCCAGACAACAAGGACAATTCCGTAGCTATCAGGTAATATCTGCCAGTAGTACCTTGTAAAAAAAGTCAGGTTCTCTCTATTATAGAGTAGGCCTACAGTAAATTGCCTTTGGAGTAAGAAAGTCAGAAAGGGTCTTTTGAAGGATAAGCATCAAAGACAAGATATCTTGCAATGCTGGCAACTTTATTTTCTTTCACCTATTGAGTACATAAAACTGAAATCGGTCACCGGTGTATAAGGTTTAAAGGAGTCGTATGTTCGAGAAAGGTATATAATAAGGAGTAAGAGTACTCGAGTAGTTACAGGACTTTCTTTTTTTTTTAATTGAACTTATCGTATATGATAAGTGTGTATTTTAGTTAAATGAAAGGCAACACTCTGAGTACGTAGAACGTTGTAGGATGTTACCTTACGGAGAAAGAAGGAGACTAGATTGGGAATAATGGTTTCTAGTTTTATTCGCTCTATCTACCCGCTCTGACTACTAGGACAAGTTACAAACATCTATTTGATATTTCCTAACATTATCTTATAAACTGCGGTTAAGTTAATTGAGTGTGACGGAATATAGAGAAGATAATGGGCTGAATAATATCTCAAGTAGTTCAAATCTTTGACTTAGGTTATCCTCACTGTCAAGCCTTATTTCAATTGAACGGTTCTAAAATACATGCCTTTCTTCCTGCCATTACACTGCAAGCTTACATTACCGGTATACGAACCTAAACCCTCGAGATGAAGTGCTGATTATGAAAAATACTTGGTTTGCCCATCATATTGGAAACCACTATTTCGATATACAATTTTACCGAACCTCCCGCATATTCCTGAGGCACATCGTAGGGAGCCAAAGTGTTTGTAAAGTTTTACACGAGCAAGGACTTCGGTATCATAAACTGGGGTTACGGTGTAGTAATCACGAGGGAACTGTAAGCAGGAGACATCTGAATGATGCCGTGCTCCGGGTTTACACCGCACTCAGGAAGACTTTATGGCACCGCGCCCAAGTGGCGTTTGTGGTCGGGCTTCGGAACGCAATTGCCGAATTATCATACTTCTACGATACGTGACCTTCCGGATGGTGCCCTCTGGTAGGATGTGGCGAGTGTGGGACTATGCCCATTCAATGGGATCTATAAGTATTGGTGGGGATGTACGAACTCTGCAAAAGGGGGTGAGCGATTTGCCGGATTGTGTATGGGGTATTCGCGCGATCGATCTCTGGGCGGAGGGTATGATATCTATCCCAGGCGGTGGCGGCGAACGTTGTTTTCCTAAGCCGCTTCCTCATGTTATTCTCCAGTGCCATGTATCGTTCTGGCCCACGTGCGGGTGGGGGGCTATGTGCAGTCTCACTTGCTTCCGCAGCGTACTTGAGTGATATCGAGGCGAATATGTTTCGACATAGATGGTTGAATGCTGATTCAAAATTTCTGGATGAATTCTCACTCGAAATTTCGGCTGATTCGTGGCGCTCATCACTATAATCCGGAAGAAGTGATATATTTATAATACAAACGCCTCAAGTAAGCTGTAATCTAGCCTGAAAAGGACATGCATGTTCCTATGACCAGGACTGGGTCCTGCAAAACATTTGGACAAAGCATGAAAAGGGAGTGGTAGCAAAAAATTACAGCATCGATTTTGGAAAATTTTTGAAAGCCTGTCGAATGGCGAGGTCGCCAAGGATCTCTTCGGACCCTCCCAGGACGGCATCAAACTTATAGGTCCGGTGGAAATTCTCGATGACCCTTCCCATCCCAGACTTGGTGATGCCCCTTCCGCCAAACACCTGCACCGACTCATCCGCAATCTCGTGCGCGGCGCGGGTGATAAAGTTCTTCAGCAGGGCGATTGGCCCGGCGAGAGACTTTGCCTGCTGCTGGTCGGTCATGTTGCACATCTGGTGGGTGATGGCCTCGAGCCAGGACTGTCCGGACTCCACCAGTGAGATCATCTTGGCGAGTTTCCCGCGGATAACTGGTTGGTCTACGAGGCGTTTCCCAAACACTCTGCGCTGGTTCGCCCACTTGAGGCATTCCTCCACCACCACGCGGGAGGCGCGGATGGATGCGCAGGCCATTACCCAGCGCTCATGGTTGAAGTTTGACATGATTACCGGGAAGCCTTGGTGCTCCTTTCCTAGGAGGTTTTCAACGGGGACTTGGACGTTGTCGAAGGTGATGAATGCAGTTCCGGCGGTGGACGAGTAGGATGTTTTGATCTGTTCGGTTTCAACGCCTTCCCCGCGCTCGATCAGGAGCATGCTATATCCCTTCTCTGTCTTGACAGCCGTGGTGAAGTAATCTGCCCAGTTACCGTTGGTAATCCACTTCTTTGTCCCGTTCACAACGTAGTGTGTTCCGTCAGCGCTCTTCACCGCGGTGGTGCGAATCGCAGCGACGTCACTGCCGGCAAAGGCCTCGCTGACGGCGAGGCAGATGGACTTTTCGCCAGAGAAGCACTCGCGCATCACGCGGTCGCGGAGAGCTGTGTTGCGGGAAAAGTTGAGGACCGGAGGGAGACCGATGACCATACCGCCTAGGAAGCCGTCGTTGCACGCACGCCCATGCGTCCGCACGAGTTCCTGGTTGAGGACGAGTTCATGGAAGTAGTTGAATTTCTTGGGCTCGATTCCCCCGATCAGGTTGTACCCTTCCAAATGTCTGCCCGGGCCGAGACGCATGGCGTTGATACCGTTGTCACTGTTATCGTTAGGATTGCGCGGACACCACGTCCTCGAGGGGAGAAAGGAACATACGCCATCCGCTTGATAATCTCAGCGCTCGGCCTCTCTCCAGCCTCTTCAATCCTCAGAGCCTCCGGCCGGACATACTCGTCAACGAAAACCCGAACCTCCTTCTGCAGCCTCCGATGGCTCTCGTCGTAATAAGGGCTCTTGAACTCAGGGCTCAACCACATGGGCTCGGTATAAGGTATCGGGCACAAATCTCCCGCCTTTGGCTCGATAACCTGCGGTGTCTCGCCCTGGATCGTGCCGATCGCCATGTTGGCGTACTTTGTCAGGATTTCATGTCGGTGCATGGAGTAGAACTCTGATGTTGCGTCCTGACCCGCGACTTGCAAGAGAACGTGTACGCCTCCGGGGTGGGCATCAGCAAAGTCGGTCAGGTCATATACCTTTGAGTCGATAATAACGTGTAGTGAATCGGCATTATTGTTCTTGGAGACTTGCTCGAGGGTGAAAGTTTGTGTGGCCATGTTCGCTTGCTACCGTAGGACAAGGTTCCGTTTGTCTAGCTTAGGTGAATAGGGGGGGGGGGGCAGTTCTGACAGGAGTGAGTGAATGAGGGACCAAACGAACTAGTGACCGAGATATACCCCAACTTATGAACCCCGAACAAACACCTCTGTCACATGTTACCGTCGCTGACCATCCATCCGTTCATTCTGCCTGCCGGGCAAGCTAACAAGGGTCATCGCCAGCCAATCATGGTCCGCCCATTGTGAATTTAGATCCACTTTGGGGGTGGCCCCGCGGCTGGGCTAAATCTAGTCGGCCTCCGGTGTGATTTACCCGAGGCCCAAAAGAGCCGCATAGTATAGTGGGTGGCACGTGCCTGGGTTTAGGTTTGAGTTGACCTAATTGATTGGTGGGTTTAGTGAATTATTAAAGCACTGGTATCGGTATTTTGGAGGAGAATGTTAGACCGTCAGAGGTATGATACATAGTAGTTGTAGGTACTCATAGGGTTTGGGGTTCCTGTCATGTCTTGTCACTACTCGAGTATGGTGCGAATCACCTGAAGGGGCCCAGCGGTGTTGTAAAATGTATGATAAGGCCTTATATAACCTAGGTTAACTTAGGCTTGTCCTCCAGCCTCTTCTACAATATATTTCTTGACCATAAATATCAAGCTTGTCATTCTGGAATAGCAGGTCTGATATATTATTTCAGTTTTCTTATTTTATTTTAATTTTAATTTTTCATATCTACTAGTAATATTTTCTTCATACTTGTTCTTTTTCTTCTCTCTTTTTATTCAGGCCCGGATAGTATTTGGCAGGCCACTATTTTGAAAATATTGTTCAAATGTGTACGGTACTGCACTATCTTAATAACTTTATACGAAAATACGACACAGTAGAAGGAGTATACTGCGGGCACGCTAAGCGAGGAGGAGTTTTGTATGAAGGTAGATTGGTAGTAGTTCTTGTCCTTAATTCTCTTAAGCGAGATGGGTGGTAACCCCTATTTATACAGGTGCACATCCTTCGCGTAACTAAGAGGAAATGTAAAGGAAAACATAAGTGTCGACGTGTTTGACCATAACATAAGTAGGAAAAACATAAGTGCGAAGGTGTTTGACCCTAAAGAACTGCCAAGGAAATCCCATAAAACATGCGTAAATCTAAGATGGTGTGAACGGATAATTAGAACATAATTGTAAATCAAATGACCGTGCATGATGATGCATAAAATGTAAGAAATAAACCCGAACACCAGATAAGAAAAGTACGCCATAATCCCCTAATCGTACCATGAAATATCAATGAAAATACGTAATACATACTCCGCTGTAGTAATGTCCGTGATCTAGAAATAATACTAAGTAGAGGAATATACGATATTATCAAGGAGAATATACATATGAAATGAATTAGAAAATTCAACAAATATAACCTTTTTCTCAAATCCTAATTCTTGCTAAAACTGAAATCTGTCTACTTAAAAAGTATTACAAATGCATACCTAGATAGCATCCACCCTTTCAAGCATTATAATAAAAAAAAGAAAATCTTTGAGATAGCTTATAAGTTAAACTATAGCTAAACAAGTACAATATTAAAATGTTTTATTCGAAAAGAAAATACTATAACAGAAGAAAAGATACAATATTAAATATTGCTTCCAAACAGAGTTCAAGTTCAGGGAAGCCATACTTTGCTATTGTACATAATAGTCTTTTATTGTAATGGAAGCTCCCTCAGATAGATGGTTCCTAAGGATACGACCACGCCAAACTTCGGGCCTCTCTAACGCAGCTCATGTAAAGTGTAAAGAATAAAAGTAAAGGGTAAAACTTAATATTATTAAGCTCAGGCTTATCTCAATTAAAGTCTTATAAGAGGATGTTGATTATGTCGGGGTAGGAGCGTGAGAGTTCTCATATAATCTTTAAGTAGTCAGACTTATACCAAAAACTCCCCCATCAGGTTACCCTGACCAAACACGAGCAGACCCTTCTCCATAAGGGTTTCCAGCACCACTACTGTGTCTCCAAAGGGCCTAAGGTGTCAGCCCACTCTATCAGAAATCGCCTATATGCACATCAGTTGCTGCAAGGTGTTTACCAATACACCTGCTGGAGTGAAAACCTTTGTGCATCGGTGCCTCATCAGTAGCTAACTGTCGAGCCGCTTAGGAAAACTAACTAAATGACTCTCTTCCCATATGCTATGACCTATGCAAGCACTTGTAGAAATCAGGTATCTTCCAGTTAAGTTCTATCTATCTTGACTACAAACTTAGAAGGACTACAATGCTCCCGCGGAGAGCAGTGGTGGCGGCGGGACCCGTGGGTGCTACTGTCACGGCCACCCGGTTATGGAGACGGAATATGCATGGGCTCTTGGTTGCATATATGGGATGTGGTTTCTTTGGTTGCATAGTGGAATTTCCTTTGTATGGGTGAATAGGACGCGTTACCGCGCGACGGAAGATAGCGGAACCAGACAGAGGAATCGTGGCTGCGCGCGATGCCAAGGACTTTCTTTTGTAATGGTAATCAGGGAGGATTTCCTTAGTATATAAAGGGGTGTGTCCCTTTATATTTTTCTTTCTTTAGGCAATCTGGTAATCTCCTTTGGACACCCTTTCTTACGTTCCAAGGATCCACCTAAACTTCACGTCGCCCCTGACTTTATCTCACGATAACTTCAGGCCTTGTTCGCGAAGGAATCTTTACCTTCGCTTACATTTATTAACCTCGTAAGGCTTTGTCCTTACGTTTGTTGCCTTTAGGTTCTTCGTTTCTGTCGTTCGTTCGCTTCGGTCGGTCGCTTCGATGTCTAAGCGAGGTTCTTCCCTTTCGGCGGGCAAGGTCGCAGCGGCCTTGTCCTCCCTCTCGGCGTCGGTTGATGAGGCTTCTCTTCTTCGGAAGGAGGTTTCGCGCCTTCGCCACCACGTCTCGGTACTGTCTCGTCGACTCCACTTGTCGGAGCGGGAGCGTGCGGCCTTGGTTGCGGCTAGGCGTTCGCCCTCCCCTCCGTTCGGCGGGCCAGAGGACATGACGCCGCCTCCCAGCGGGGGGGTGGCTGAGGAAGAGGAGGTGGCTACGGTGCGGCTGCCCACGGTGGCGTCCTTCCCTTCGGGGATGCAGGCGCCTGGGCCATTCGTGGCTGAGCCCGGGGTGGTGGCTGGCCCTGCCAGTGTGGCGTCGGAGGGGCCTGGTGTCCCTTACTTCGCGGATTTGTTCGTCGGTTCTTCCCCCCCCCTGGCCGGACTGGAGCTGCTTATGTCCCCCGTCGATGAAGGATCAATTGATGGGTCTGTCTCGTCGGACGGCTCGGTGGTTACGGTATTAGTGGATGTTGCTGTGGGTCCGGACCTCCCCCCTGGGCACTTTCCTCGTGGGCACTGGCCTAATGGAGAGAACCCGTATGTGGCGGGGCGGTACAAGACTCGGTTCCCGTCGGTGGCGCCTGTAGGGCGTCGGGCTTTGAGCTCACCTCCCAGTATGAGCAAGGGAGTTAGCATGTCTGACTTTCTCGGGTTGAGGTTGCCGGGGCAGCAGGCTAGGAAGCGGGCACTGGTGGAGGAGGTGGGAGTGCAGGGTGGGGTTAGGCATGTTGCTGGCGGGGAGGCTAGTTCCTCTGGT
>LN891115.1:235894-249261 GCA_900010015.1 Tuber aestivum | reverse complement strand
TTTTGGCGCGGCGAGTTTAAATAAAATTAGATACAATTTGGACACCTGTACCTAGGAATTACACCCTCTACTTTCTGGCGTCCTCTTGAACCTCTGAACCCTGACCCTGAACCCCTGAACCCTGAACCTCATACAACTCGCTTCGGTTGTACCCCCGCCCCTAGACCTCATCTCCAGAGTCCTGCCTGTCCTGATCGTGGTGTGCCTTGGGCTACCCTACCCTCAGACCCTGTCCGTTACACAAGATTGCGTCTACCAGGACCCGACCCACACCATACCATGGCCACGTCCCACCTCCCTAATGCCATCAACGGTCCCCTTCACACCCTCGCGAATCTGGGGGATGACCATGCAAGAAGCCTAGACCATGAATACCTCCAGGCCCAGTTCAACCCCACCAGAAATCTGGCTCGTCAAATCCTGAATCCACCTGTTCCTCCTCCTCGTCAAGCAACCCCCGTCCCTCCAGAACAGACCCCGCAGTACCAACACCTGCAGCAACAGTACCATCTCCAGGCCCAAGAACGGGATAACGCCTGTACTGAAGGCCGAGGTGTCGAGGCCCGACTCCTCATCGTTGAAGCCAACCTTGCACAGGCCAATGCTACCATCACGTTTCTAAACACCGCGCTCGCCCTCATGCCCGCCCCCGATACTGCAGCTCCTACTGGTGGCAACAAACAAGTCTCGATACCCGACCCCGAACAATTCGACAGCGCTACTGACAAGCTCTGCCCCTTCCTGACCCAAGTAAAAATGAAGCTCCAGGATGATGCTCACTGGTTCACTAGTGACCAACACCGCCTCGGCCTCGCCTTCGGCCTCCTCCGTGGACGCGCCTTCGTCCAAGTCCAATATCGAGTCAGGAATGACTACATCGACTTTGCGAACATGGAGGAATTCTACGCCAAACTGGAACAAGCCTTTGGTGACCCCAACAGGGCCCAAACCGCTGAACGGGCTCTGAGGAGCCTTCAGCAAAAGAATCGACCCATCGTGGAGGACCTTGCCGACTTCCAACGCCTAGCAGTGGACACACTTTGGAACGACGCCACCAAACGCACCTCCCTATATCAGGGCCTCAGAACTGAGCTGAAGGATGCCCTAGTACATGTTTTCCCGGTGCCTGAAGCTTGGAACGACTACCTCTCCGTCCTCAAGCAGCTAGACAACAACGTTCGTGCCCGGGCTGCCGAAAAGAAAGGTTCCTCCTCTACGTCTTGGAGAACCTCTACCCCCGCCGCACCTCGTCCACCCGCTCCTGCCCCCCCTCCCACTTCCACAGCCACTGGCACCGCCTTGGGCCCCATGGACCTCTCCGCAGGTCGCAGGAAACTCTCCCCCACCGAAAGGCAAGAAAGGATCAACCGTGACCTCTGCCTCTACTGTGGAGGGCATGGACACATGGCTCACGCCTGTCCCAACAAGGGACTCTGCCCCATGCATGGGGCCACCACCCATACTGTTCCCGCTCCTGAGGAGCCCCTCCCTGCCCAAGAAGAGTCGGAAAACTAGTGGTCCCATGTGCAGACTCTGGCACTGATATGGGACATGTTAAGTCTTCTCCTGGTTTAGTTATTTCTAGTTTATCTTTGGACGAAATGGAAAATGGAATTGAGGATAACCATTTGGTAGTCGCCTGTGATATTATAGACAACCAACACGTAATCCGATCCCACGCCCTCATTGACTCTGGAGCACTGGATATGCTTTCATGGATATAGACTTCGCTAGCCGTCACCACCTCCCCTTATCCCAACTCAAAGAACCCGTACACCTCTCGGTTACTGATGGAAGACCCATCAGCTCTGGGGCAATTACCCACATTACCCATTTTGACCTAAAAATCAATGACCACCTCGAATCTGTCCCGGCCTTTGTCACCAAACTGGGCGGTTACCTCCTTACCCTTGGTATCCCTTGGTTAAAACAACACGATGTCCCCATCCGCTTTGCCTCCAACACTGTCACCTTCAAATCTGACTACAGTCTTACACACTGCACCGCTGATGTAACCGGTATCCAAGGAATCGAACATGAAATCCCCCACTTCCTCAAAGCCTACGCCCTCCAACATTCTCTCGACCACACAGTATTGGAACACCAGGAAGTCAAGGAAATCGTTCCTCCTGAGTACCATGATTTCCTACCGGTATTCCTAGAAAAGGAACAGACCCAATTGCCTCCTAGCTGACCAGGAGTGGACTATGAGAAACCCCTGAATCCCGGTTTCACTCCTCCCTTTGGCCCTCTCTACAACCTGTCCCCGCCTGAGCTCGCCACCCTAAAAGGATGGATTGACGAAAACCTAGACAAAGGATTCATTAGCCCTTCTACCTCCCCAGCCACGTCCCCAGTACTGTTCATCAAAAAGAAGGACGGCACCTTGAGACTCTGTGTGGACTACCGGGGATTGAACGAAGGACTGTCAAAGATCACGGACCCCTTCCCCTGTTAACCAAGACCTGCATGAACATTGCGGAGGCCAAAATCTACTCCAATATTGACATCCGTGGGGCTTACAACCAGGTCCTAATGGACAAAAAGGTCCGCTGGAAGACAGCCTTCCGCACCCGCTACGGGCTCTTCGACTCTAATATCATGCCCTTCGGCCTCACCAATGCTCCCCCCACCTTCTAGGCCTTTATCAACAACGTCGTATGCCAGGGGCTAGACCGGTTCTGCACTGCCTACCTTGATTACATCCTCATTTACAGCAAAACAGAAGAGGAACACATAGAACGTGTGCGCTGGGTACTCAAAGCTTTGCAGGATGCCGACCTCGAAGCCAAACCACGGAAGTGTGAATTTCATGTCACCCATGTAGAATATCTTGATTTCATTATCAGCCCCGAAGATATACGAATGGATAACGCCAAGGTTGAAACCATTACTACTTAGTCTGTGCCCGACCATGTATACGAGGTCCGCGCCTTCCTTGGCTTTGGCAACTTTTACTGATGGTTTATCGGCACCTTCTCACGCCTGGCGCGCCCTCTCACAGCTCTCACCAAGAAAAACAAGCCCTTTGTTTGGACTCCCGAATGGCAACGCGCTTTCGAATGATTAAAGAAGGCCTTTACCACGGCTCCTGTCCTTGCCCACTTTGACTTTCACAAAGAAGTGATCATCGAAACTGATGCCTCCGACTTCCTCTCTGCGGTGTTATGTCACAAAAGGACGACAGTGGACGTCTCCATCCTGTTGCCTTTTATTCCCGCAAGCACAGTCCCGCCGAGTGTAACTACGACATTTATGACAAGGAACTCATGGCCGTGGTCAGAGCCTTTAAGGAATGGCGATGCTACCTTCTGGGAAGGCAGGTAACCATCCTGACAGATCACCTCAACCTCAAGCACTTCACCACCAAAAGGCTTTTAAACAACCGGCAAGCACAATGGTCCCAGTTTCTGTCGCAATTCAATTACCGAATTGAGTACCAACCCGGAAAGCTAAACGGCAAAGCTGACGCCCTGACCCGGATGAGGAACGAAACACCCGAGGAGGTAGAGGAATTAAGGAACCACCGCACTCAAGTAGTACTAAAGTCTCAGCCTCTAAGTTTGTTGGTGAATATTACGCTACCTACTGGAGCGTCCTCTATTGAAGCTCTTTGGAGAGAGTTCTACGAAGCTGACACTATTCCAACCCAGGTCCTCCGGGCCCTTGACAAGAGTGACCGACACTCCTGTCTTCTATCGCTGAATGAGTGCAAACGCGAGGGAGATCGCCTACTCTACCGTGATGGGATTTATGTTCCCCGGCATGATGAGTTGCACCTTCGACTGATACAAGACTCCCATTACCCGCCCTCTGCAGGACACCCTGGACGCTCGAAAACCCACGAGCTTATGTCCCGTCGTTACGTTTGGCCTGGCATGAGGCGAGACATTGGGCGCTTCGTGGCCAACTGCCATACCTGTCAAAGAAGTCGCACCTCCCGGCATGCCCCCTTTGGCATCCTGCGCCCCCTTCCGATACTCGACCGTCCCTGGGAATATATATCGATGGACTTTGTTACCGGCCTACCATGGAGCCAAGGGAATGATGCAATCCTAGTAGTGGTAGATTGACTATCCAAAATGCGCCACCTGATCGCCTGTCATACCACCATCAACACCCCTGCCCTAGCCGATCTGTACCTTCGCCATATCTGGAAACACCATGGGCTCCCAAAGACTACTACCTCTGACCGTGGTACTCAGTTTACAGCGGACTTCTGGAGAACAGTATGCGAGAAGTTACAGGTCGAACGGAAGAGGTCCACAGCTTTTCATTCCCAAACAGATGGCCAAACGGAACATGTCAACGCCATCATGGAACAGTACCTTCGAACTTTCGTCAACTACCAACAGGACGATTGGTCCCTATGGCTTCCTATAGTAGAATTCGTAGCTAACAACCATGCCTCACAGTCCACTGGTTTGTCCCCCTTCTTTGCTAACCATGGCTATGACCGCCGTATGGACTTCCTAGACACCCCCAGCGAAACCTCTAATGAACCACGAGCAGGCACCTTTGTGGAACGCATCAAAGACATCCACGACCACTTAAGAACCGAGATCGCCTTTGCCCAGGACCGGCAGCAGGAATATGCCGACAAAGGGAGGCTCCCTGGCCCCTCACATCCAGATTGGGGACCGTGTCTGGCTAAATGCCAAAAACATCTACACCAAACGGCCCTCCCTGAAGCTGGACGACAAATGTTTTGGCCCCTACCCTGTCCTCGCCCAGGTAGGAACCCATGCCTACTGCTTAGACCTCCTGCCTACCATGAAAATCCACAACGTGTTTCATGTCTCCCTCCTTGACCTCGCTTCACACGACCCCCTCTCGGGCCAGGAGATACCACCACCACCCCCGGTGGAGGTCAATGGCGAACAGGAGTGGCAGGTGGAGGAGGTTTTAGATGGTAAATTCGTCCGCAACCGCCTACGCTACCTGATCGGTTGGAAGGAGTACGCGGAGGCTACCTGGGAACCCGCCGACTCGGTCAACGGACTCCAAGCTCTGGATCAGTTCCATGAACGCTATCCACATAAGCCTGGTCCCTTACCGGAATAGCTCACCTCAAGGGACTTCGGCGTCGGAGAGGGGGGCTAGTGTCACGGCCACCCGGTTATGGAGACAGAATATGTATGGGCTATTGGTTGCATATATGGGATGTGGTTTCTTTGGTTGCATAGTGGAATTTCCTTTGTATGGACGAATGGGACGCATTGCCGCGCGACGGAAGATGGCGGAACCAGATGGAGGAATCGTGGCTGCGCATGACGCCAAGGACTTTCTTTTGTATTGGTAATCAGGGAGGATTTCCTTAGTATATAAAGGGGTGTACCCCTTTATATTTTTCTTTCTTTACGCAATCTGGTAATCTTCTTTGGACACCTGTACCTAGGAATTACACCCTCTACTTTCTGGCATCCTCTTGAACCTCTGAACCCTGACCCTGAACCCCTGAACCCCGAATCTCATACAACTCGCTTCGCTTCTACCCCCGCACCTAGACCTTGTCTCCAGTGTAACAGGGGCTCCCTCAGGTAGATGGTTCCTAAGGATGCGACCACACCAAACTTCGAATCTCTCGAACACAGCTCTTGCAAAAGTGTAAAGAATAAAAGTAAACGGTAAAACTTAATATCGTTAAGCTCAGGCTTATATCAATTAAAGTCTCTCGAGAGGATGTTGATTGTGTCGGGGTAGGAGAGTTCTCGTATAATCTTTAAGTAGTCAGACTTATACCAAAAACTCCCCTATCAGGTTACCCCAACCATCATGAGTATGCCCTTCTCTGTAAGGGTTGCCCCGGCACCATTACCGTGTCCCCAAAGGGCTAAGGTGTCAGCGCACTCTAGCAGAATTCTCCTATATGTACATCAGTTCCTGCGAGGTGTTTACCAATACACCTGCTGGAGTGAAAACCTCTGTGCATCGGTGTCTCGTCAGTGGCTAACTGTCGAGACCCCTAGGAAAGCTAACTAAATGACTCTCTTCCCATGTACTATGACCTATGCAAGCTCCCATAGACATCAGCTGTCTCCCGGCTAAGCTCTATCTTTCTTGAATAAGAACTTAGAGGGTCTATGGCGCTCCCACGTCGAGCTGTGTCAGTGGCGGGACCCGTGGGTGCTACCCATGGTCCCTTGCCTCCGGCACACCACTCAGCGTGATAAGTATCATGCTATTAGAGTCTTCGAACAACCTACAAGGAGCCTACGGCAAAGGGGCACGTGTACGCTTGATTGGCGTAAAACCTTCCCAGATGTCTCCGGTACTACCCAGGACTACTCTGGGGACCCTTCCGGATAGCTCACGCTAACTCCGTCAGTTTTGGTCCATTTTACTCTGTTCTTTTTGGAGAAGGTACCTGACCTTCTCGCCTTCACCCCCTTATATATCCTGCGAAGAGCTTCCGGTCGGACGGACGGCACCGATGTATCCAGTGTTATGGACATGTCTTCATGAACTCCATTTAACTAGTAAGACAGCCACTCCACCCATTTTGACCCATGACGCCCGGGGCAAACCCTGGGGCCGCAGGTACCTGTTAGGAATAATTCTACCAAGTTACAGCTTGTTTGGAGCACTATAGCTCCTCCCGTAGTCTTTCGATCAAAGCACAAACCAGTGTCCGTCGATCATCATCGCGTAACAAACAATCCTAACATTTCCCGAAATTCTTCCGAGAACATTTCCGACCGAAGGTAGGGTAATAGTGTCCCAAAGGTAGGGTAAGTATGTCCATGGTGACACGAAACCGGTCTCCATGGTAGGGTAACCTGACTTCCTTAGACAGGGTAAACTCACGTGGTCTTCTGTCCTATCTTTAGGTCAGAGCGGACATTGCCACGTTACTACCACTACTTAGGTATACTATTTCCTTAAGTACCTTCTGTTCTTAGAGATATCTTGGCCATCAGATACCCCTTGGATATGCGCCTGCATACCTGCCTCGTCTACCATCTGACCTCTTGGTCCTATGTATGGGTATAGACTTAGCTTACCATAGTTCTATAACGTATGGTCGTTACATCCAGAGTCCTGCCTGTCCTGATCGTAGTGTGCCTTGGGCTACCCGATCCTCAGACCCTGTCCGTTACAGCTACCCATGGTCCCTTACCCCCAACACACCACTTACCATGATAAGTATTATGCTATTAAAGTCCTTAAACAACCTATAAGGAGCCTACAGCAAAGGAGCATGTGTAGGCTTGATTGGCGTAAAACCTTTCCAGATGTCTCCGGCACTACCCGGGACTACTCTGGGGACCCTTGCGGATAGCTCACGCTAACTCCATCAGCTTTAGTCTGTTCTACTCCGCTCTTTTTGGAGAAGGTACTTGACCTTCTCGCCTTGGCCCCCTTATAGTATATCCTGCAAACAGCTTCCGGTCTGTCGGACGGCAGCGACATATACAGTATTATGAACAAGTCTCCATGGACTCCATTTAACTAGCATGATAGCAACTTCAACCATTTTGGCCCATGACGCCCGGGGTGAACCCTGGGGCCGCAAGTATCTGTTAGAAATAGTTCTGCCAAGTTACAACTTAGTCAGAGCACTATAGCTCCTCCTGTAGCCTTCTGATCAATGTGCAAGCAAGTGCCTATCGATCGTCATTGTGTAGCAAACAATCCTAACATTTCCTGAAATTCCTCCGAGAACATTTCTGATGGAAGGTAGGGTAATAGTGTCCCAAAGGTAGGGTAAGTATGTCTATGGTGACACAAAACTAGTCTCCATGGTAGGGTAATGTGACTCTCCTAAACAGGATAAACTCACCTGGCCTTCCGACCTAACCTTAGTAGGTTGAAGCGGACATAGTCACTTTACTTCCGCTACTTAGGTACAGCTATATCTGAAGTACCTTCTGTTCCTTAAGATATCCTAACCATTGGATATCCCTCGGACATGTACCCGCATGCCTGCCTAGTCTACCATATGACCTCTTGGTCTTACATATGGGCGTAGACTTAGGTTGCCATAGCTCTATAACATAGGATCGTTACATTTATAGCTTGAAAAATACCAACATAGTATTTTAGGTAAAAGATTAGAAAGGTAGTTTTATAAGAACATTGTAACATGTTTACACCAGGGTACTAATCATACTACTAGATGCAATAGGAGCAGGAAGCTATCTATTAAAGATAATATAACTAAGTTTGTTAAGGGAGATTTCAAGAAGATGTAATAGGATAAATAAAGATAACTATTCAACTGAGTATATTAGAATACTATCTGTGGAAGTCTGCTATGTATATGATACAAATCATCAATCTTTTAAGTATGGTGCTGCTCATCTATAATATGTACCATGGGTGGGTATATCTTGTAATACTTTATATGACTAGGATTAAGGGTAATATAGTTCCAAATACCGATTTTGGAGTGCAGTAGTTCAAGTCCTATTACTTCTAAACTTTTTTTAGTATTTTCTGGTTTGTTCAATGTATTAGCATCCCTCTAGACTGCTATTCATAGCTAGTTTTTGGACTATACTAAAAGTTTTTGTTGTCTGATTTGTTCTCTTTGGATGTGAGATTTGAGTGTATTCCGATTGGTTCAAACTAGTAATACAGGATTATTACCACTATGTAAGGTTGATTCAGTTACCTGATTGAAGTCTATAGCCTTTGCCACTATATGGAGTGGTATTATGTGGTTGAGAATTACAAGTTAGAATCACCAAAAGAATTGAACATTGAACTCATAAAATCAAAGATGATAGGTTATAAATACAAATTCGAGAAAAACTATATCCTATATGGGTGCTGTTTTGGGAAAATGACTACACTTGTATGTTTTGTTGTTTTGAGTTAGGAGCAAATTCAACTTGCATGGCAACCAGAGCTGTTTTGAGAAAACAAGAAAAATAGTTTTTTGATAAACAATTTATAATAACTCAACAATGGATACAGAAGAAAAATCAAAAATAATACGTAATTCAAGTAGATTTTTATGCTCTCAAGACTATGCAAGAATTTTGTTTTTTTATAAAAGTTGTATACAAGATTAGGGTTTAATTATTAGGGTTTATAAACTAGGCTTATAACTCATGATAATTATGCATTCATAAACCTGTTAGCTATGGTCAACTGGTTTTCTTTTATTTTTTGAACCTGCTGGACGACCACGCTGTCTTTTCATAGGTATTATAGATGGAGATTCCAATGAACTCTCCTTATTTAATGAATTATCTGTATTCACTTCAGGTAATTATTATCAAGTCAGTTTCAATCATTAAAATAATTTATATTACGACTCCACTTAGGTAGGATAGTACATACCGCTTGCTTTTTGACTGTTATCTAATTCAGTTGATCTCTGACATTTAGACTCCTTAGAAGTAAGTAACCGGATATTCTTCTTTTGCCGAACCAGTGAAACCAAGCTGTCTTCTGGCTTTGAATAGTACCATGTATCCTTATACTCTGCAGGAACATAGGTTGAATATTTATGCCAAAGATCATGATGCTTTTCAGGATTTAGGCCAATGTCGGCAATACCCATAGGCTCGATCATTAAGAAATCAACCAAAGCAAAGCCAACATTTCGGAGGTCATGCATTTTCCATTCATCTTCTGGCCTCCGCTTGACTTCAATTACCCCTGGTGGGCACTTACCGAAGCGAAAAAGTGGTATGTTTGAATTCCCTTGAGAGCTTTCAAATGAGGATTGAGAGCAGATTCCCAATCTCGAAATACAGTCTTTGGTGGATCATCAAAGAACCGAACTGCCTTAATCTTTCCACTCTTCTCTACAGAATCAACCAGTTGTGCATATATTTCTGGAGTCCAGATATTGGTACGATTGGCTTTTTGTTTTACTGTCCCAAAGCCACGGTCCACACTATTTCGTGTATGTCCTTTTATTTAAAATCCCAGAACAATCTCATCTATATCCTGTGTAGCTGCCAACCACAACAGGTACCATATCATTGTTTTGTTTTTATTCTGACCTCCACAGTTGTCAGCCCAAAGATGAAGGTTTCTTTGACTGCTTGACTTTGACTGTGCCATCAGAAAGCAGTGCAAGAGGGAGACTACTTGATTAGCACCCTTTCCCTGCTGGGCCTCGGTAAACATAGTGTGATAATGCTGATCCAAGCTATCATCAACAATTCCAAAAACATATAGCTTAAATGGAGACCAGTAGTACTACTGTGAGGGTTGTTGTTGTATATGAGGAATTTCAACAACTTGCTGAAAGTCAAATGACAAACAACTTGTTGTTAATTCAGGACCTTTAGCCACTTGAATATCATCTTCATATGCCTTACGGCAAGAACGATATTCAGTTTGATGAATTGTAAGCTAGGATATCTATTAGCATAAATTTCTTTCAGCATCTAATGAGATTATATTATTCAATATAAGTGCTTACAGCTTTGATAGTAGACTCCTGATCAGCATCCTTGACATGGTTCTGCAAAATAGTACACTTATCGCAGACATTTTTTGATGGTCTTCGGATTTTCATACACTGCAACCTCTTGTTACTTTTCCAAATAGAATAAAATTTGGAATATGATATGGCTTTGGTTCTCTGCTCCAAGGAACTTATGGAAAGATATTTTTCATATATTGCCTTATAGGATAGATGAGATGGAAGGTAGACAAGTTTTTCTAATTCCATATAATGAGTCATATTTCCATCGGCTAATTTCTGCTTATATGACCTTGTTGCAATTACTTCGCCTTCTTCTTTCTTGAGTTTTAAGAGAAAGTCAACTACTCCTGCAGTGACATTGTCCTGCATAGCATGACTTGGCTTTCTTCCCACATTTCCATGGATTTTTGGAGTTGGCATTTGAGTACTGCGCAAGTGCCTAAGAAGTCGATATAGTGTAGGCAGAGATAGGTTCTAAAAGGTTATAAAAAGATTTCTACAAACAGCATCAATGAAGGGAAGAATATAGTTAATTTGCCAAGCGTCTCGTTTTCGTGGTCGTGTCTTATGGTGCTCTCTTGTTTGACTTTATAATATTTGCGGATTATTTGATAATTGTAGCGATAAGAGATATGTGATTCTAATTTTCTTCTCTTTCTTTGATAGTCCATCGTGATATAATAACCACTTCATCCAGCATTCTGGGTCAACCTTGTTCATACATTTTTGAGAACAAGTACAAGATTCCAGAAGTGCTTTTACACGCTTTCTTGGTCCTTCAGAATTGATATTATTATGATCTTCTATTCCAGTATTATTACTTTAGTTCTTTTCTCAAATTTCACTTAATCTTCCAAGTGGTAATTTACCTGTATCATCACAACTATTTACTGTTATTGTACTATCACCTGAATCTGAAAACCAGTCATCACTGTATGATTCTGATTATGTTTATTAGTACCTATATTATCCTTTATAATAAATAACATACCAGTGTCCCAGGATTCTAGCCCTTCTTCAAAGTTATCACTTCTACTCTCTTGAATTGTTGTCATAGGTAAATTGGAGGAAATGAAAGAGGTTAAGACAGATAGATGTCAAACTGAATATGAATTTACAAGATTAAGTATATCAACCAGGTCTTATTAATATATCCTGCATACTAGTACATACGTTTATCAAACTTGAAAAAGAACAGCAAAGTCCTAACCTATTACCCTCAAACCTTAAACTACTGTTGCATTAACTTCAATCAGTACAGCTTTATCATGTCTGTAAAATATTCAATAAGTTCACTGATTTATTAAATTCTATAATAACTATAGATTCTACTCCTGAAAATATTTGAAACTTTGCCTACTGGTAGATCTCGATATTGGCTATCATTTTATGTAAAAAAAGAAAATTGCAAAAATTGTAAACATATCATTTATACGTTCAATATCAGTCTATATTTAAATTCAAATATATTTCAAAAAGCCCAGGACCTACTCTATCACCTACTGAATGCTGTGAACTATTTAATTAGATTTGTAGCAACCGGAAAGTGTGATCGTTTTCCCAAAACAGCACCCATATGGAACTTGAACTGCTGCACTCCAAAATCTGCATTTGAAATTATATTACCCTTAATCCTAATCATATAAATCATTGCAGGGTGCACCTATCCATGGTATACATTATAGATGAGTGTCACCATGTATGTTCTTAAATACATTTATAGATTCTTACTTATATTCTTACTTAACCAAAACATAACAATAACCAAGTATTAACTAATACTTGAAACAAAACAGAAAATAAACTAGGTATTACCTGATACTTAAAACAAAATATAAAACAAACTAACCAAGTACTAGCTCTGATTATATAAGATATTCTATCAGAATAAGAGACTACCAGTACTGACAGAAAAGAAGTACTAGTACTAGTAGAAGCTCAATTATCTTACCTCTAATATCTTTCTACAAAAGTAAAGTATAGGTATATAGTCCAGATAGATATTGGAAGATAAGAGTTATAGAGTTTAACTATTGATATGATATAGACATAGACCTAGAAGCTATTAGATATTTAAGAGAATACTTGATAACTGTTACTAAGATCTTACCTAAGTAGAAATAGTTATAAGTACTCTAGTCTGACTATATTACAAACTAGTTTAAACTGATTTAAAAAGAAATTACTTTAGTATGATGCCTGCCATCCAAAACCTGCACCAGATTTTCAAGGGGTTTCAAATTAGATAGGCTTTACAACTAGTTGTATTTTGAGAGAAAAAAAACCTCAGGATTAAAGAGAAAGTGAAGGAGAATAACCGTGAGGTTTTTTTTTTTCTATAATCCTACAGGTTGTAAAGCCTATCTAATTTGAAAACTTCAACTTTTGGTGGGAGGAGGATAAATGTGTTACATTAGCCACAGCCTATAAGCTTAGTAATTGAGCAATAGTGGCTCAGCAGGTAAGGTTTATCAGATCAGGAGGAAGGGTATCTTGTACTAAATATCTTATAAAGACCTAGAATCTCCTTATTACTTGTATAACCCTAATATATATTTGCAATCAACTATAATTAAATATATATTTTCTGATGATAATAAATTGGCTCAAAAACTATAATATAAGGATCACTTTTTCTACTTTTATAATACCTTCAATCCTATTATCTCAACCTATTTTAATCAAATTCAGAAATGCCTCCCTCTAAAAAGCGCAAAGTCTTGAGTCAATTAGTTGGCCGACTAGGTGGTCGACCACCTGCTTCTAAATCGCATAATAGTAGCTCTGTTAGTCAAGATCAGGAGTCCCTGGATAGAGTTATTTCTCCAAACTCAGGTGACTTAGAAAATGCTACTGGTATGTAACATATCTTATATAATTAAAATTAAGAGAGTCAAATATATAAATATATAAATATTAAGTTTTAAAAATATTGAATAGGTCTAGTTACAAGGATGATACCATCACGACGGAT
>LN891115.1:208225-235846 GCA_900010015.1 Tuber aestivum | reverse complement strand
TTTTCATGAAATTCCAAAAGATGAGCTTAATGAAGCCAAGTTGGCGAATGCCACGAATGCAGAGTGCATACCTTATTGCTACCACAAATGTACAAGGTCGTCATGTTGCCTTACGGATGATTCGAGATGAGAAGAAGTGGGTTCAAAATCGTGCAATTAGACAAAAGGCATATAAGAGGGCCACCATATTGTCCCGACTGCATGAGGAGGAAACACAGCTAGCGATTCGCGAATTTATTGCTTCCACCAGTGATGGAGTTACAGCATTGCGCTTGGCAAAAGCCATAACTGAATATTGGACGTCGGGAAATATTCTATCATCTTTTGATCTTGCAGAACATCATAATGAGCATCAAAGCAGCAATGATCAGTTGTTAGATCCCAGTACAGGTCCTCAACCGACACAGAATTCTGTCCGAAAGGTTTTAACCAGCCGTACTGCATCTCGATGGCTAAATCAGATGGGGTATAAATATAAGGAGTGTAAAAAAAGGCATCTATAAGGATGGCCATGAGCGGTGTGATGTTATTGCATACCGTCAGGAGTAGTTTATACCAGCTTTGGATGAGTTGAAGCCATATATGGTACAATGGAAGCTGGAACAAGATGGAAAGCTAAAGATGGTTTTTCCAGAGAACCTGCCACCTGGAAGAAAGCCAATTGTCCTAGTCACACATGATGAATCTACATTTGACTCCAATGATGCTAGGGGGTATGTTTGGATGAAGGATGGTGAACCTCCAATCCGGAAAAAGAGTCATGGAAAGGGAATCATGATTTCTCACTTTGTTACACCTGGAGGTCACTTGAAAGCTTCTGAATCAGTGCCCATTGATACTCTACCAACCCTCGGTCTCTCTGCAGAAGAAAATCTTCGATACAGTCCCTTTACTGCTACCATGCGTATTGAGTATGGAGGAAAGACATGGTGGGGTGCAGATGATTTGATACAACAAGTTATTAAAGTCGCAATACCAATCTTCGAGGCAGCATTTCCCCAATGCCAAGCTCTATTTCTATTCGACAATGCGACCAGTCATTCTGCCTTTGCACCTGATGCTTTACGAGCAAAGCAAATGAGTTTGCGCCCTGGAGGTGCACAGGCCAAGTTGCGCCCTGGAGTAAATCCTTTAACTGGACAAACTCAATCTATGGTGGATGGTAATGGCAAGCCTAAAGGGCTTAAGTGGATCCTAGAGGAGAGAGGATTATGGCGAAGAGGCCTTCGCCTTCAATGCCGAAAACCAGGAACTGATAAGTTACTTAAAACTTGTCTCCAAGGTGGTGAATGTTGTGCACAAGCGATAATGGCTAATCAGCCAGACTTCCAAAGTCAAAAGTGTCAACTTCAGGAAGAAATTGAAGGCTTGAACCATAAGGTTCTCTTTTATCCTAAGTTCCATTGTGAACTGAACTTTATTGAATACGTCTGGGGCGCAGCAAAGCGATATACTCACAATAATTGTGGATTCAATATCCAAAGCCTACGGCGGCTAATTCCTCTTGCCTTAAACTCTGTTTCAGATGAACTGATTTGGAAGTTTCATCAAAAAGTTGAATGGATTATAGATGCTTATCGTCAAGGTATCCTATATGGAACACCTGCTTTTCAAGCAGCTGTGAACCATAAATATAAGAGCCATCGGCGAATTACCAATGGAATTGGAAGGGAGCTAGAGATGTAATTTGTTCAAATTTGATGTTATTGTATCAGTATTATAATATTATATTATCATATAAATTTGCAAACAGGTATGATATACCTTACTATCATATTGTTACCTTAATTATAATCTCATTGTTCTTGCATTACAATTATCATATAACCTAAACCCTTTACAACAAACTTCTTAACCTATAGGGTTTTGTATTTAAATTAGCACAGCCACATGTAACACAATTTTTTAGTCTGGTGCAGGTTTTGGATGGCAGGCATCATAGTAGTTATATCAAGGTACAATATACAACTTACTACTATACTTCTCTTAATACTATATTTCATCTCTCCTAGTAGACCACTACCACACTATCTAATTAAACTACTGTGTAATACCTTAACTAATATCAATACATCTATTACACTTTAGTTTATAACAAACTGAACACTCCCGTCTCCTCCGTAAATTCTGAGATGTGCAGTTGCAACACTGCCAATAACGTGACCCAAGGTTCCATGATTGAGTTTGAGGTTTAGAGATTGAAATATTCTGGACAGGATATACTATAATACTAGTAGATAAGTAGGTTAAGGTATTATTAATATTTGTTTGTTGCATTATGTTGGTATTCTATATTTGGTATTTGAGGTTAGAGTATATAAGCTATGTTTCTAAAAGATCAGCTAAGAAGAAGTAATATTTAAGTAAGGGGTATGCATTTTCTTTAAATAACTTAAGAGGCAGTACTTGAATATTGGAGGGGGAGAGGAATATAATATAATTGAATAGTGAAATCTTCAGAGAATATTCTCAATTTCCAAAAAAATTGTCTTCAGGTTCTACTATTGATATTATTTGTTCTTAATATCTATTTGTTTGAGTAGAAGTTAACTTAAATCAGATTTTATAGTTTAGTATTTAATTTAGTACCAAAACAGCTAATTTTGTACTCTTGACCCCAAATCTAGACTATTCAGTTAAAGGTGAGCCAGTCATATGAGGTTTTGAAATAATATCACAGTATCAGAATTACTTTCAAGATCAATCTAAGTTCCTAATATTATAAACTCAAGTTTTTAATTCATTTACTATCTGCTAGCTCAACTAGTATAAAAAATTATTAAATTTTCTAATATAGAAAAACTAGAATAATTTGAAGAGATTGGACTAGGAATTAGGATTGAAATTGCTGGAAAGTTTTCTTGTTTCTTCTATAACAGTTTTTAGTATCTTATTAAAAATAATACATAAAGACAATAAATAACATGTAGTTATAAATTATAAAGATAATCTTGCCTCTTAGGGGGGTATTATATTATACATTACCAAAACTTCCAGTAACTGAGCTACCTTGCATTCATAATAGGTAAAAGCCTACTTTTGAATAGTTCTATAGCTTGATAAAATCAGATTTCTATTTTCTCAAATTCTATTTAAATCTAGGCTATCAGCCTAAGTATCTTGTTTTATAATTAATTTAAAGCCTTCCTAAGTATCAATAAAAGATTCTACAAGCTTGTAAATTTATATTATTACTTCAAAGAGATTATTGTTAACAGTTTACTACAATATTTATCGCAGCAACAGCTTACTTGTGTTTTTCAAAAGTATCTGGATGTGGCCCATGGGCTTGGTGCCAAGATTGTAGCACATTTCTGCTGAGAGAATCAAACAACAAGAAGCAGAATATATATTATAGATCAAAATTAGACAATCAAAAGAGGTAGCAAGAAAAAAGAAGTAGGAGATAAGGTAGATGTCATATTAAGCTTGAAAATGATCTCCATCTTTTTTGGTAACACACTGGACCATAATGTCTGGTAGCTTGACAATTTCATAGTTAATTTCCTCAAGAGTAAGTCGTGACCACTTCTCAATAAGGACCACTTTAATTTCATCTGGTATTCAGATTTGATCAGAGCCACGACATTGGAAGATATATATTTTTATTAAGTGCCAAAGGTGTTCAATCAGATTGAAGTCAGGAGAGTTTGGAGGCCAGGTAAGCTTTTCTATTCCCTCCTTCTTCAGTTCAAGGTTGGTAAAGTCTGAATCATGGCATGGAGCGTTATCTTCTATGAGGACAAAGTTATAGTTCATAGCTAATCATTCCCGGCAGGTTGGCCACAGGACTGGCTGGCAAAGCCCAGTTACATACCACCAGGAGTTCATACCTTTTACATCCTTTCTCTTTAGCTTCTTAATTTAAAATTTTTTCACCCATCAGGACTACTTTATTTTTATCTTTTCTCCTTGCTTAATAGCTGCTGCCTGTAGTCTCTTTGCCTCCTGTAGCTCTGTTTTCTTTAAGAGTTTAAACTTCTCCATAGTTCTCCATTCCCTGTTCTGTGTTTCTTTCTCCTCTCTATACCTCACATTCCACTCTGCTATTTTCTTCTTTGCGATTTCTGTTTCCTCCTTCATTTCTGCAAACCATATATGAAAGAAGCCTTTCCAGCTCCAACTAATTATTCCCTAGCACATCACTGATGTACCCTGTTTTTTCTTTGTTTCTATACAATCCTCATACCACTTTTCCTTCTTCTCTCGCCAGACTAAATTCATGCCAAAAACAGCTCCAACTTCTACTGATGTCTCATCAGTGAAAGTATAATTTGCCCACTCCTGGCTTGGAAGCCAATGTTCTCATTTGGTACAATAGTCCTATAGAAAATTAGTATAATGCATTTCTGCTTCTGTGGATGTAACTTTCAAGTCTTTTTTATTTTATTTTCTTCTTTCAAAATAATTTTAAACTCCTCATAGTAGGCATATATTCCCTAATCCAATAGTCCACGATAGACAGTACTATTACTAATATGTGAAAAACCAGCCTCATGACAAATATTATGAAGTATCAACCTTCTACTTTCAAAATCTCCTTTTACAAACTAGACGAGCTTGTCCTTGTCCTTCTCACTGAACAATCTTGGGCAGCCAGGCTGGGGGTTTGAATTAAGTCCAGAGCTGGCAATCAGTTCTCGGAGTAAGAGTGGAGGGTTGTTGTGTTCATCGCTGGTCACCCAGGCCTGATGGGCATTCTTAATAGCATGGTGTCAAATATCTTTTGCCATGGAGCCAGCAACACCTGTTATTTCATGGATTTGCTTAAATGGTACACGAGGGTCTTGGATTTGAAAGGCAATTATCATCTCTCGCCGACATAGCATTATCTGTTTTTCTAAGGTAATACAATCGATCACTGTTAGCAAGCTATCCCCGGGCCCGAGGTTCTTGATCATATAATGGGATATCTTTCCTCACTCTATCACACCACATGCCATTCTCAATTTGTTCAATAGTATACTGGTACACTAGTACTAGTTTAAGTCCTACTACTTTTCTGGATAAACACCAAAAGCAATCTCACCTCCTGAAATCTTGGTGCCAAGAAAATAGGCCACATCCAGATACTTTTGAAAAACACAAGTACAGCAATGGTGCAATTATTAACAAACTCTAACTTAAAAGACAAGCATCTAACAACTTGAAAACAGTTGAATGATAATTTTCACATACTTAAAAACAAATTAAATAGTCTTTGTAATGCTTTCTGCTTAGATTGAGTGTAGTAGCCTGGTTGGAAACACTTTCATATAAGCCATTTTGGTGTAAATATGCCAGATCACCAAGACTTTTGCCCAGGCACTGTATGCTAGACTTAGGCCACCTGGTCCCAATCCCACTTTGTGCATGTGAAATCACTCGTTCTCAAAGCATCCTAACCCACTTTTTGCTGAAACCCCTGTTCAGGTCTTTCGCATTATCCTTGGAAGGATTGGAAATGTTCAAAAAACTTGGCATGATAAACCTTGTGGTATCTCTAGAGCTTACTCTAATCTCGGATAGGGGGTTTGGTGTTGAGCTGTTTGCACCGCTATCCCACATTATGTTCCGAATATGCGAGAAGCAAACTACTTGAATCCGGGACCCCCAGTTTGAAATCCGGAGGCAACTCCCTAGGAAAAGTTATCATAACTAATAATACCGTACCGCGGTACATTTCTTTTATATGATTATAGGTAAGAGCACATGCCGCCTGAAGCCTTACAGCTATAACCCATTTCCCTCTCTCCAAACCCAATCTTTCTAGCACCCAAACAGACCCCGTTCCACGGCTGATTGTCTGGCTGTAGTTGCTATTTTTCGTAAGGGAGGGCACTGTTGTTCACGATAAGTAATTAAAACTTAGGATTTCCCTTCCCCCGTAGATCAAGGTGCTCCCATAATTCCTGTCCCACGCTTATTCTTATCAGCCGCGGCATATCTCACAAAATCCTCAGCAGATGGTTCCTGGGTATTGAGCTGATACTTTGAGCTCCCTCCCTGCGTTCAGCTAAATGTTCGTTTCCCCCTAGCTGCGATATACTTCTTGCCACAATCCCTCTGAACCTATGAGCTAGAGGCCTAGAGCAAGCAACGATTGGCATGTATCTTGAAAGGGTTTCTAGGTGCAGTTTCTTCAATTGTGATTCTGGATACGGCCGCTTTTTTCAATCTATCTCTCTATAGCATTGAAAATATTGAATACGCAGTTCATGTTGTTTCTGAAGAATAGGGTATCTCATACTTTATATTCTTGATATTGTCATACCGGACCGAGGGGGTCAGACGCAGAAGTGAATTTTTCCCAAGTCCCCGCTGCAGAACTCTCGCCAAGATCCAAGGTCAGAATTTAGCACGAAAAAGGGAACATCAAACATACTGTTCCCCCGAATTTTCCCCTCCCAGTGTTGGACGTCGGAGGGGGTTTCAGGATTTTGGAGTTTTTGGTGCGTTTTTGCTGATTCACATCTCGGCTGACCCACTTCCTGGTCCGATAGATTATCTCTCGGCGGTGGCGTCCTTTCACCTAATGGTGAGCAGCGGGAAAGTCGTTTGTCCCGGAGGGGTGGTGTTATCGTAGGACCTTCTGTGGGGTAGTGTTGACGCGAGTGACTCTGTGCGTAACCGCTTGAAAACAGCGACGTAGGACTAGACAAAGAAATTGCAAAACGAAAAGATCTATCCCGGAGAGAGCAATACAATCACTCGGAGCGAGCTTTTACCAATCCCGCGAGATCTTGCTCCCTCTAGGAGAGTACTGGTTAAACTTCACTTTGATTCTGGCCCTTCGGTTCGTGGTTATGGGGACAAACTAAAACTCAAAATTTTCTTCCTTCCTTTTCTTTTCTCATCTTCCCTGATTTGAAAACAATGCAGTTTATTTCATATCTATCTACTCATTTCCCCCACACACCCCTCGCCCATCGAGCAGAAATCCAATCCCTCCCCTTCACTTCCTTCTTCTCTTCCAAGTCTCTGCAAGGTTCTAAGTCTTATGCAAGGCTTCGATAGCCGCCCGAACCTCCGCGCGAGTGATAGGCGACTCAACTAATTACCCCGTGGGTGTACGTACCATTTGCCAGAACTGAGCTTCACGGAATGGTCGAATGATTTGGATCCCTTCAAGAAATTGGCGTTAGTTGAAGAGGGTGAGCCAGGGCTCTGCGGTGGAGTCAAAATTCCCCGAGGGTTGCTTGTGACGGAGGTTGAGGGGGAGGTTGGAGCAGTGCTAGAGGTGGCGGAGGATGAGGGCGAGGACGAGGGTGAGGATGAGGATGAGGATGAGGATGAGGATGAGGATGAGGATGGGGATGGGGATGAGGAACCAGAGGTGTTCCATGGTTTTATCTGGCGTCTTGGTGGTGGGTAGCTTCCGCACATTGTCGGGGAGCGGTGATAAGTTGTTTGGGTTCTGGGTTATTGATTTGTCAAGTTGTTGATTTCACTGAGGGAGGCGAGCTGGGGAGTTGGTGAGTTGTGAGTAGTGGATATTGAGTTGCGGGCGGAAGGATAGATTATATAGATTTAGAGCAGGCCAGGGAATATTGAAGCATCAACTAAAGGTTCCGTAGATCGGTATATTTCCTGAGGTATGAAATATAGATCTAGAAGGTTGTAGAGTCCCTTCTCCCTCCGCTAGAGGCGATCCACCCCCGATGACAATGCCTCTGGGCGCGAACTGGCGAGGAAGGAGGAAATGCATGGGTATCAGGTGGAGCTTCACGTAGATTTTTATTTTCCCCTGCTAGCAAGTTGGTAATCTAGGGTTTTCTAGGAAATGCGTTCAAAAGTCTCTGTTAGAATCCTTCTTCTACCTTTGTGCGGATATTCTGCCTTCCTTGTTGACCGTCATCGTTGTTGTAGTGTTTGGGAGTGACTATCTGTGAAGCAAGATAATACCGAATCTCTTGCTTGGCGGAACCACGACTTTGTGGCTGTTACTTTCGGATCCTGGTAGCATAGGTGGGGTTCTAGGAAATAAAAATCAACAAAGGTATCACCCGAGGTTCCTCTACCATTAGAGGATAGAAGATAAGAGAACCGATATGCACATGCGGGGTTTCCCTCGTGTGGGATGCGGATGAGGGAGAAGCATCTTGTGATACGATGGGAGATTGAGATATGGAGATGGCAAGACTCAGTGAACGTGGGTAGGATACAAGAATAACCAAAAACTGTCTGTTTAAGGTCGACAGTGATTCCGCATTCATAAAATGTGTATCATGTTGGAAATACCATAATATATTCCTGAGAAACCTGGCGCTTTATTGGCGGTCCACATACTCTGGCCAGTAACTAGTCTAATGTCAGCATAGTGTCAAGAATCATGAGTGTAAGCTCTTTAACGCGACTACGATAGAATATGAAAGGAGGGGGGAGGACGAAGAATTAGATTCCCTTGTCTAAGCGGGTCGGAAAAACCTGGTATTTATCCGGAGGGATGGTGGCATTGAATGGCTGAGCCAGTAAAACAACAAAAGGAAACAAATACTCATATTCAAAAGCAAATGAGTCGATTAGCGGTTGATATTCTCCAGAGAGACGAGAGATATTGAGGGACATTGAGGGGTGATGTGTCGGAGCGACGTAGAATTACATGGAGGAAAGCTTACACGAGCACGGTGCACTCCGAGGCCCAAGGCAGGCTATGAAGAAGAAAGTGCTATTTTAATATCTTGGGCTGATAGTCTGCGAGGTTCAGGTTTCGAAAGATCGCGAGCCATGACCCCCGTTTTGTTAGCCCGGCTTTAGTGTCTACTTATATAATACCAGTATCCATACTTAGACCCTTAGATCCGGATGTAGAAGGTTCTAATTTATATCTTCCTCTCGTAAAATTGCCGTGCTGCTCCTTGAATGCTGGTATCCACCTTCGTACACCATTACAAGTACCCCGTCATAGAGCGGAGCCATCTGCATCCTTCGATTGGGTAGAGAATTTTCAGGGAAGAAATTTCCTCTTTCTTCCCTCTCTTATGGACACTGGAATCATCTGCGGTAATCCGCTGTTGGCCGATCTCGCCCACGTGAAAATTGGCTAAATGGGAATTCCTCCCTGAATGCAAGTGCCGGTAGGTCGTCTCTCTGTTCAACCATACGTAACTTAAGGGAGCAGAGAAGTCATGTTTTATCCCTTCATGATCAAGGTATCCGGATGTCATCTTAACAACAGCTCCTGAAATGAGGCCGATTAAGGGAGTGCCGGGCTCTGCCATCATTGCAGGCTCGTGGGGTTGGATGTGCAGATGTGCAAGGTGCATGAAGGCTTTGCATACTTATCCATCCCTTGGTGTTAAAAGCGCGATCGAGGAAGTGAGTGGGCACTCCGGTTTTACAGCAAAAATAGCAAATTTCACAGCGAGATATTCCACTGGGGGAAATTCACAAGAATACAAACTATCCATAAAACCACTGAAAAACAGTAATGGCACCATTTTCTACATACAGGCATCCACCTAATTCCTATTTCCACAAGGCCAGTGTGCAGTTTAACTTTCAAATTCCGCCAAGACACAGTTCTCCCACCAAAAAAGCAGTCTTGGCGCTTGTTTGAGGGGAATGTTTTGTTTCTTAGGGCTACCACTCTGCAGATAGTTTAAATTTATTACTCGAGCAGAGGTTACAATTGAAGTCAGGCAGTCTACACATTTTCTGAATACCAGTACTCCATGAGGTTGTCCTATTTTTAACTTAGGTACCGGTGCCGGAACAAGCACTCCAAGTTGTCTGTTTTTGGTGTAAACTGGGTCGTGCCCACTTGCTTTTTCGGTCCTACTTGTCGTCCGGGTGTATTCCGGATTGGAGCTGAACTTTCGTGGTGGGAGGATGGGTGATGTCCAGATCGTCATCCATACTCGAGTGCCGGCATTTTCACCCGTTTCCAACCCTAGATGGCCGTTTCACAGATCTTTAGCTAAAGTTTATTTGTGGTTGGTTCTTGGACCGTGCTTTCTGCGGAGGGCCCTTGATAGCACCCCGCCCCAGGTTCTCATGATACCAAGATCGAGATTTTTCGGTCATTAGGGAGGTTCTGTGGGGAGCCATGAACCTGAACTCGAACGTTGCTCTGCGCCGGGAAAGGACTAGTGTAGTGTGTTCACGACGAAAGGGAGGTTCTGTCATCCAGCGCGAAAAACTCCGCACCCGAGCTATGGTGAATGTCTTGTGGCCAGCAACAGCCAACCAACTGCTTTGTTTACGCTTTCAAGTTAATGCTAAATTATGAATTATACAGGTTCATGCTTAGACGCCTATCCTGCTGTAGTATGAACCTCATCTAGTGTATCAGACTTAGGAAATTAGGAAGGTTGAAGACTGTTGCTAGAGCAACAAGTTCAAGTTCACGTTCATGCCCGTCTGCAGAACCTCCCTATTATCTACCCACGATCGGCAAACTTAGGTCACCCCGCTTGTGAGCTCAGTTGCGGTATCGATTCACTCGTATCCCCCTCATTATGATAACTTTACATAATTTTGGAGTCTTTGAGGAAGCTTTCCTGGGTTAGCCGGACTGTCCTTGGTTGATGGTGTATGGGACGAGGTTCTTGGAGAGAGGGTGACGGTGGTTACCTATTCTTTTGTGTCTTCACCCACAGGATCCCATCGCACACTATTCCGTTTTGTGTGTTAATGCGTATTATAGTCTACCGTACTTGTAAGGTATGCACGCAATCCTCCGCCGACACGGCCTTGGCTTACAAGTACTGTGGGACGCCCTCTTGCTGTGACTGTTTGTATAAGATCACCCGATTTCCCCTCGCTCCTTTCCCAACAACCAGAGCACGATGCAAACCATCCACTTCTCCTCACCTTCACTTGGAACCGCTGCCTATCGCAATCTTCTTAGCTGGAGGTGCTCAGACGGATATCGGTTAACCTGGTCCGCCTTGTTCACCAATACATTGCCCCGCGCTCCCGATTCAGGACCCGTTCCTATCGCTATCCTGTCGCTATCCCAAGGCATCCAGCCCCTAAAGTTTTCTTCGGCGGTCTGGACTGTAGCCCAGGTTTTCTGTGCCCAACAACATGCTAATTGTTGATAAATTCTCTAGGGATCGACACCTTGTACGAGGAGACAGTCTAGGCCGTCGTTACGGGGGTTGCCTGTCTAGCCTGCGTCTATCTTGACTCCTGAGAACGAGTTCCGGTCAGATATCCGTTCACAGTTGACCGAAAACCACTTATGTGCGGGCCCTTGAGCGTTTGGAGATTACTCTCCAGACGTTCTGGGGTTTCCCGCATGAATTGATTCGTAGAACCGCCAATGATACCTACGTTGCCTGTCCTTTTAATTAAGATAGTCACAGTATAGACAAGCAACCCCCCGATTTCTACCTAGCTGTCTCTTCGGATAAGGTGTGGGTGCGGATGCCTCTAGACCCCCCCCCCCGGGCTTAGGCCTTTGGAAGGTGTCTCTGGGGTGCCCCTCTTCTACCCAAATTATCTAGGCATCTCATACCCGGGATTTCTCCATCTTATTGTGCTTTACTTGTATCCTGTACTCGACTACTGTATATCTTATTTAGCAGATAGTGTTATGCCTTCAATATAATCGACCTCATCCGAAGCCGCTCGGAACCCTTTTCTTCTGTATCCTACGACGCAAATGTGTGGATGGTATTGTTTTCGCTATTCCCTACCTCCCCTATATCCCACTACCGTATCCGTACACCCATCTATCCCCGTAGTAGAGGGCCTCCAATTGTGGGTTTATTATTATATAGCTATCACAGTGGCCAGAGCCATTACTTGATGAGTTAGGGACTCGGGATGGATGGTCTTCACTTGAGACACCCTCTATCTACACTTCGGGTTATGTTAGGGTCGCCGCTTCTAGTCTGGCTCTTTTGTGGATTATCAAAAACATGGTTGAATTCCGGCATTATTTGTCAATGCTCCGAGAAGAACTTCGGTTTTTATTTGGGACATCGATGTCTCTCATATGGCATCAGCGAGCACCTTAGAATAACACTGGTGAAATCTACTATATACAAGTCTTTTAAATACCACCTCTAACTTAAATCCGGTTTCCCACGACTCGGACAGTACGTAGATCAACTATCCCGGACTTATCTTCGGACTGTCTGCAAATCTAGGCAGCGATACGGGTTCCCGTGACTGACAGCCAGACTACTAGATCCTCGTCCGTTAGTCAATTATTTCGCACTGGTGGGGAAATTGCTTCAGTGTGAGGATCCACGCAATACGAGAATGTAAACATGTTATCTGGTCATATACCACATTGAGCCCTATTACCTAGAACACATGGCCGAGTGGATCAGAGTGTAGGGGAATCGTAGGAGGTACGGGTTAGGATTGGTTGGAGGGGAGGAACATGGGGGGCGAACGCTTGTATCATACAGTACTCGAGTACGGTGGCTTTTTGAGCCTTTATCGATCGAGGATCTATCGTACCGGTACTCGAGCATTGTAGCCACCGCGATATCGGGCGCAGGAAGAGAGGGGGATGTTCGGCATCGCGTATGACCACAGCCCATAGAGCAGTTTGCAGGAATGAGAAGATCGAAGAGCTCTACCGGTATTCAACCTGTCCGAGTCTTAGCAATAACACCAGTGAGGACGAAAGGACTAAACAACAGTTCGCATTACCGGTATTGGTCATGGCTGGTTAGGGACATTCCCGTGATTGGAACAATAACTTGCTCCAAGATAGATCTATTCTTGTTGAGGTGGAGCAGACGAAAGCTTGATCTGATAAAAAAAACGTTGTCTGGGGCGAGGGTTGTGCCGGTTGCGACGAGGATACTCCGAGCTGGGCTAACCGCTTTAGGAATAGGGATGAGGTCTTCCCCTTTCGCCTCCGTGTCCTCTCGGCCCCGATGCCCTTTCTATGCGTGCATGATGCTCTCTTCGTCCAACTCTTCCCATCTCACTTGAACCTCTTTCCCCCCAACCCTAATTTACCCCCATTCAATGGCTGATAGCTCTCTGCTCTTCGCTCATTCCGCTCACTATTAGCCCTCTCTCTTCTACCATCCCCAATTATACTTTCTCTTCTCCTCGGGTGTAATTACAGCTCATTCCCATCGCACAACCAAGCTTTGAAGCCACATATCACACCTACATCATGGAGGAGGCTCGGCATCCGCCAGCGTCTCCGGTGCTCACCACATCTGCCGCAGAGCCCGAGGCAGCTTCAGCCCGCCAAACTGAGAACGGTCCGATGGATATCCCCCCTGTTGGTGATTCTCCCGATGAGGGGAGCAACTCGCCCCCCCCCCCGACGGACGTTTCTACCCTCTCTTTCTCGCAAATCCCAGAATTTTGCCATATCGAGGATGTTGACCAGGGCTGTCCCCACGTTGGAAGTCACCACAAGAATAGCGTATTGCATTCCGCTGCTCCCACACCAATCGGGTCGAGAAAACCTTCCAGCGCCGCCTTGCACAATATGGCGGCGGAAGACCAGAGTGTGTTGCCATACACGAAGCAGAGCCAGGGGGAAGGTTATTGCAGTGCCGGTGAGGAGCCTTTAGAGGGCGAGGGAGAAGATAAAGGGCTAGAAATGAGGGTAAAAACGAAAGTGGATTTGGGTATGGGGTAAATTAATTCTTTTGTTTACGCTTGTTTTCTAATCACGTCATTCCTGTCTCTCCCCAGATTCATCAAGCAACGTCCCATCAAATGCGAGCTCACAAGTTGAAGAATCATACATCGCACACTCTGCCACTCCAGTCGACCACCCTGTACCTGCAGGAGACCCTAAACCTGTTATTGCCGAATCACGGCCCGTCTATCCTGCCCCAGAAACAGCGCCCTCTGAGGGTTCGGTCGAGTCGGAAGAAAACCGGCCAATAGGAAATCAACAAGTTCCCGACTCCGCGTTCGAGGCAGAGATCAATTGGGGGTTCGATGATATGGCTGCTCTCCAATCACACGTCAACGGCACAGGCCCATTTGAGTTGCTAAAGCAGCAAGAACCCGAACGATCCTCGAGTTTTCCCCAAGTTGAGTTAGAAGAGCAACATCGAGCGCCTGGGCAGGGTGACACCGAGCAGGCGTTATTCAAGATCATGGCTTCAGAGATTGCCACTGGAGGCGGTGATCGGGGAATGTTCGACACGCCTTCCGTTGAGCATGGTGGGTTTTTCGATACCACCGGTGTCGCTGGAACCGAAGAGAGCTTTTTTCACGGGTTTGTTGGGAGCGCAGCAGGCAATCCTACGGCATCCGTGGGACAGGTTGCGAATAGTGGAGTTACCACGGCCGGCCCGGGTCTGGATACTGGAGGGAATATGGATGAGGATGCTTCGAGATTTGAGGAAGGCCTGCCCTTGATTAACAACGGTGGTGGGGCTAAAGAGGTCTCAGACCTTTTCGGCGACGTGAAGATCGACGATGATTTATTCGAAGGATTATGTTCTAGTGGCCCGGATACTGGAGGCGATGGGATCCCGGGACCAAAGAGAAAATCTACGATTCAGGTCATTGATGGGCTCAAAGGGCGCACGCATCCACACCACTCTGGTAAGGGTGTAGCCGCGGGTTCGAGTACTCTTATAAGCGAAGTTGGGCCGAGTGCACCGCCGGCTGAGCACCCAATTGTATCTCTGTTCGGTGGCTCCGAGGAGAACTCGAGTCAACCAGATGGTGAGGATTTCTTTGGGCAAGTCCAGCAGCAACACAAACCAGATCAACAAGCACCCGAGCAAGAGGCCCCTGATGATTTGACGGCGCGGTGGAAGGCCGCACTAGCCGGGGATGAATTATTGGCTGATGACAGCGAGGGATTCCTGCCGAGTGACGATGAGGGGTTCTTGCCTGACTCCGACGATGAGACCCCCGTTCAGAAACCTGTTGACGGACCCGACGGAGCTCTTCGGGGATTTTCGAGTACCTCCATAGGAAGCGCCCCACAAGCTCCATCAATAGCTCCGCGGTATACTCCGCAAACACAGATCCCGGTGCAGTCCCCTATTCAGCCACAATATGGTGGGACATGGCCAGCACAACAACCTCAGCAAACTCCTTATAATCCGTATGCACCTCCACACCAGGCTTTCCAAGCGCCGGTATCCCATGTGCCCGGCCCTCCGCCGGCTACCACATACTCCGCCTTTGGAGTTCGCCCCCCGCCAGCACCTGAAAGGAAAGCCCAGAGCTTTGTGGACAAAAACGAGGGTTATCAAAGTCCATATGATTTACCTCTGGACATAGGGCCCCCAGTGACCAGGAAGAGGCCATCTAATCTCCAGCAGTCGCAGAGCGCTATACCTGCGGGAATAGGAAACATACCTGGTCAACCCCCCCCAGTAAGGAGCAGTAGTATGGGTGCGGCATTCTCTGCCGGGGCTCCTACTCAAGCTCAACCACAGGGGCCTCCGAAACCAAAGGGCGTGCTGCAGCAGAAGTTCTTTGAAGAGCTGCCCCTTATACCTCCAAAGCAGAGAGCGACCTCAGCGCTAGGAAGGCATCCGGAACCGATGAATCGGGTACCCTCCGAGACTGGCAGTTATCAGGTGGCGCCTCCGAGACCCGAGAGCACGCAAGGATTTTACCACAGCACACAAAAATCATTCGCTCAGACGGTCATGGGATCGCCCCAGCGGGTGTCCGCGCAGTTAGCTCCCCAAACAGCCACTGCAACAAGTAGGTACTCCCCCGCTCCTCGAGCGACCTCTGGTATGTACACCGCACCTCCCACCACTGCAGCATCGGCAAGGTATTCCCCAGCACCGGGCGCAACGATGGGTTACCAAGCTCCTCCGAATACAACCCACCCTCCAGCCCCGAGTGCGGCCCCGTACCCTTTGCCTACGAGTGCCCCTCCAGCTGCTGGAATGAAATATGCACCTCGGCCCGCCGGACCGCCGCAGGTCGGAAGTAGAGTTCCGTCCGGTGGATCTGTCCCACCCCCGCGTCATCCAGCTACACACCAACCTTTGATGAATCCGCCACCAATGACTCCCCAGGGCCCTTCGTATCAACACTCATTTACGGCATCTCCGCCTTCTCAACATCCTCATTCTCCGGAGGATCCATCTCATAGCCATCCAAGACGGTTCTCCGGTGAGCACCATACCATGCACTCTTCGCGCCCAGGAACTGCGAGATCTGTGCAGGTTTCGGCGATGGATATACCAAGGGAGGAGGAGGAAGAAGGCGCAACTAACCTGCTCCACACGATTCAGAATAACGGGCACCCTTCACAATCGTCCCAACCTGGTGTCCCCCCACCTGCGCAAGGCCGGTATGCACCCTCAAGAGGTTCCGGGAGAGATTCGCCCGCTAGTTTGCCTTCGGTTACTCGCCAAAATACATTTACCCCTCCTCCTCCACCTTCAACACAATCCCCTAGATATAATCCTAATGCGTTCCCTCAGAGGGCAATCTCTCCCGAAACTACCTTTCAGCCGCCTCCAAGAGCGCAAACCCAATCGCCTGGCATGGCATATGGCAAGGCTAATAAGATAACCCAAAGACCAAGAGATCCATATGAACGACCTAGCTCTGCCTTCGCCCATAGCAGTTCCGCATCTTATGCGTCCGCGGATCCCCACCAACGCCAACAATATCTAGGGCTCAACTTTATGGCTCCAAACGACGAGACCCGCCAAGATGTCTTACAGAGGTGGCAAGGTGCGCCTGTATTTTGCTGGGGATTCGGTGGAAGTATCGCGTACACATTTCCTAAACGGGTTCAAAGGTATACTTCGGATATGCAACAGCCAGTGATCAAGTGCTCTCCCGGAGAAGTCAAGATTAGAAGTATTAAGGAAATTTTGCCGTTCGAAGAATCAGAGAACAAATTTCCTGGACCAGCGTGGTCGGGTTCCAAGAGTACAAATAAGGCAAAGAAGAAAGAGCTATTGGCTTGGCTCACGAACAAGATCGGGGATCTAGAGAGAAGAGCGCAGGAAGGGGGAACAAGGGCGGAAGAGAAGGTATTGCTGTGGAAGATTGTCAGGACTCTACTGGAAAATGATGGAGTTTTGGAAGGAAATTCAGAAGTCGAGAGGACTGTAAGAGCTACCTTGTCACCGGAAACGGTGGAAGAGGGCATAGGCGATCATGGGGCATTCTCTGCCGTGGGAGATATGCCTTTGAACACACAAGGCCCAAGTATCGAACGGGCTGATATCCAAGCCGTCAAGACTATTAAGAATAATCTCCTCAGGGGCGACCGGGCAGCGGCTGTTTGGCATGCTGTGGATCACAAGTTGTGGTCACACGCGCTGCTTATATCCGGGACTGTTGGCCGTGAATTGTGGAAGCAGGTAGTTCAAGAATTTGTGAAGAACGAAGTCAAGACACTTGGGGAGGATGCAGATAGTCTGGCTGCTCTCTACGAAACGTTTGCTGGTAACTGGGAAGATTGTGTTAATGAGTTAGTGAGCGCTAGTGCTAGGATGGGAATGCCGATGCTGGGTGGTGCTTCCCGGAGCGGGAGTGTGAATATTGACGAGAAACTTGGCCAGTGGAGAGAAACATTGGGCCTGATTCTAAGCAATAGGTCTCCGGGTGATGCAGAGTCAATAATGGCGCTGGGGAAGTTGTTGGTTGGGTACGATAGAGTTGAAGCTGGCCACATTTGGTACATAATCTTTTTGTGAATTTGGAGGAAAGGATTAAACTAATGCTCTCTTAAGCTATCTATTTGCCCGCCCGGGGGCCCTGGGCGGCACAGGATCCGTTTTCAGTGGTCATGACGATCCGGCCGCCGATTTCTCGTTATTGGGCGCAGATCACCGACAGGCGCTGTTTGGGAGAGACGCCGACTCGGCCATGCTTAGTGAGGTTTACGAATTAGCGGTATCACTTTGCGCAACCCCCGGTCCGGGCTTTCCTCACCTCCAGGGCTATAAGCTTCAACGCGCGATTGTCCTCGCCGAAAATGGGCAAAAGGGAGATGCGCAAAAGTATTGCGACTCTATCGCTTCTTCGATAAAGCTTTGGAATAAACCCTCCCCTTACTTCAACCCTGGATTCTTTGGCGGGCTTGAAGATCTTTCTGCTCGTCTTTCTATGAGCCCCAAGGATTCGAGCCCCAGTGCTGGTAAATGGATTCCGAAGTTGAGTTCGGATACAGTTAGCAATTCGCTCTGGGGAACATTTAATAAGTTTGTTGCTGGCGAGGAGGAGGAGACCTCAAGTACAGTTGGTGGCGAAGGGGGTATGATGGATGCTGTTGCGGGTCCATTCACAAAGATGGCTGGATCCGGAAACGTGAGCCCTGAGATCAGTAGGGTCCAGTCTAGTGTCGACCTTTACTCCGCGTACAATAATGCCCCTAGCTACACCTCCGCCCCTCCAGTGGCAGTTAAACCTTCCTCTCAAGCGGCAAATAGATATGCTCCAAGTAACTCTTACCAACCGAAAAGCAGTCTTTATGAGCCTATAGTGAACCAGCGGGCTACTTCGGATACCTACAAGCCTACTGGCTATGGTGGAGGATACGAGCCGAACTCTAACCCCCTCCCTCCACTGCAGCAAGCAGTCAATCCTTACGACAACCCTGCTCCTAGCTCTGTATCAACCGGATATCCAAGTGCATCTACATACGATTCTAGGAGCTCTTTCGAGGATGCAGCATCATCAATATCTAAACAAGAGACTATGGAGAATTCGGCCCCTGAACCTCATCCACCTAGGTCCGGCTACCAACCTCCATCTGCTGGTGGATATGAGCCTCCATCTACGGACTTTACTCCTTACGAGCCGGATAACAACGATGACGAAACCAAGCACGACAAACTCAAGCCGAAGAAGTCATTTATGGACGACGATGACGACGAGTTTACGAGAAAGGCTACCGAACAAGCGAGGAAACTGCAGGAAGAGGAGGCAAAGAAAAAGGCTGAAGAAAAGAAGAATGCTGCTCAAGGTATATTTCCGCTGATAGCTCCAACATAATTGGGTACGGGCTCTAACTTTGCAGATGAAGGAAAAAGAGGCTGGTTTGGCGGTTGGTTCGGAAAGAAGGATCCTAACCAACAAGGACCTATCAAAGCGAAACTCGGAGAAGAGAGCTCCTTCGTTTACGATCCAGATCTTAAGCGTTGGGTAAATAAGAAAGCTGGTGATGCCACGGCAGCTGCCCCGAAGCCAGCGCCACCACCAAAGCGGGCCTCAACACCTACCTCCCAACCATCTTCCACCCCATCGACACCCGGATTTCCACCCTCAGGGACTTCGTCCGCACCACCCACATCCGGGCTCCACGCCCCCCCAACCTCACTCGGGAGGTCACCAACACCCTCTTCTGTACCCTCAATATCTACGCCTCCACCTCCTCCCGGACATCCTGCATCTACTCCACCTTCCACGGGTGCACTGGGTACAGGCCCCCCAAGCCGCCCGCCAACATCCATAAGCCAGCGCGCCGCAACAGGAGACACTATTGACGACCTCCTTGGTCCTCCAGGTGCACCCCTTAGCAGAAAGAGCACGCCCGGGGGTGGAAAGAAGCGTGGGAAGAGCCGGTATGTTGAGGTTATTCCAGGGCAGTCATAGTTGGATTAGATGATTATTGGCATGTGCCTGTACAAAAGTTTCCTTTTTAATATTTGGTAGGGATTAGGTGGGGAGGGGGGGGTTACTAGATTTTCCTTTTACTTTGCGCTTTTCTTTTATTCTGTGCGATGGATTATGGGTTGCGTTAGTGCTTTCTCTTTTTCCTAACCGGATTGACTGAATGGGATAGGTAATGGAATTATATTTTTATACTACAACGCTTTTGTTTGATTTGGTTGGTCAATTGCAGTGCCAATCGTGCGTTAGCTGAGGCACCTACCCACTGAATGTACGTGCGGTGGCAATCTCTGCTAGGTTTCCTAATAAGACTTGGATCAGGAGAAGTGTGGCTGCGGGAGTGAGCGGTAATACCTTCCGCGATGCCCGGTGCCGTGAGATATGGTGGTGCCGCCGGCGGATCTTGTTCCATTACAATTAGAGCGTTTGTATTAAGTTCAGGCGGAATCCTCAAACGTGAGTCTACAGTGCTATACAAAGGCCAAAACCGTACCAAAAGTTCAAAACAGTGTGCTATTACACACCAAGTACCGTCCCGCGCATGTACAGTACCTGGCTGGACAAGTTACCACATGCCAGATAATATGCAGGCACCAGGTATCCCCTTCCTCACGCACCGTTGGGTACCATGCGGCGTTCAAATACTCTCTGGGCACAAGTATCCCTCCCTCAAGCCGGAAAACCCTGCCCAGCTGAACATTGTACCTAGTCGCGGCCAAACATACGATGGTACAGTGCAAAACGATTCGTTCGTAAACCCGTACGCGTGAGCATAGAGCAGGGCTGAAGGATTGGTTCCTCCTGTGTGGGTGTGTTCCGCGATAGCGGTGGTCTGGCTATCATACATCCTGGACGGGTTGTGGATAGGAGGTGCCGTGTGGTACCGTGTGGTACACTGGCCTTCTCGCTACCACGGTAATCCGCTGCACAAAGGGGGGGTCGTTATTGTGCACGGGGTGAGATGTCCCTGGAACCTCGACTTGGGATACTTTCGGGAGCCCTGGTCACGGCGGTTCCAGAATTGTGAGATGTACCGCAGGTGGGGACATGTAGAGTGCGCGCCTGTTGTGCGGCATGGTATGTTTCCACCGAAAGCTTATTGGAGATACCAGTATAATACTGGGATGGAATGAGCGGGATATAGGGGCGTGGGAGTACCGAGATTGCCTCACTTTCGGAGTTTCCACCATTAGTGGAAACCTGCTGGATCGTCCAGTGGTGGGCAGTGGGGGGAGTGTGGAAATGGCCGGAGTGGCTGTAACTATAACTATTGTACTCACTTGTGCAGTGTTTCTCGGGGGTTGGGAAGCTCGTATCTGGCTTTAAAGGGGCCTGTTGGTGGGAATTGTTCTTGTGGCCCTTCCATCATTGGTCCCGGTGCGGACACATATTTGAGAGGGTCCCCGGTCGAGATCATAGAGGCTATAGAGAGGCAGCAACTCTACATAACCCTAGTCGGTCCGCGCTTGGCTCCCTCTCCAAAGACTTCACAACCAGCGCCCTCCACAGCCCCCTCATCACCGCCACCTAAACAGCCAATACCCTCTCTCAAACATGCTTCCAGGGTCCCGAGACGCTCGAAGAAACGATAACTACAGTTACCATGGGCATTACAACACTTCCCACAACAACCGCCTAGGGATACGGCCAAAAGGCCAGACAAAGGCGCCGGTGGTGTCACAGGATCGAAGAGGAGGATCACAGGTAGTCCCACCAGTGGAAAAAAACCTCCCGATGCTATGAAACTTGCTCCTAGGTCAGGATGTAAGCCGCTCGCCCCGCCTCCCCTCACCTGCCCAAGCTCGCGGACTCTATGGCCCTGCTGCTAATACCCTTAGACATCCTGTCTCGCTTTCAAAACAGTCGTAGAAATCCGGCACATGTGGAGCGATATCAGGAGAGTCGGCGGAGAGTTTGCCGACATGTGCTGTGAGTTTGACTTTCAACTATACCTCTTGGGAGGTTTGCAAAGTCGACGGATCCCATTAGGTAGATAATTAGTTAGCTTTAGAATCTTTTGGGGGGGATGCGTGATGGGCATGGGGTTCATTTACTCGAGCACTTAGCACTAGGTTTATATTACCAGATTCTTTAGGCCCCGGGTGCCTTTCGATTGAAAAAATGTGGTCTGGGCCGGAATCAGTGCAATACCGTTCTTGAAGGGGCAATGAGGGGGAAGCTAAACGGCTAGCGCATTACCCAGATGTTTATTTTGATCAGGGCTTGGGCCAGTTCCGAGTGATCCTTCATGACGTGTTCAACTCTTGCACCCATCCGTCCCCACTAGAGTGCGAAATGCGCCGAAAGCAATCAAATTCAAGAATCTTATACCTGGCACTTCTGGCACCCGCGCGGCGGGTCAAATCCCGAATTCTCCATGACATTCCACCGGGAAGGCGAACAAGGATGGCGACTGGAACATTCAATAAGGCTCAAGTGACCCGGCACTTTCTTTCTTTGGGCAAAAATTTCCCGAAGTCTGCCTTAACTTAGGCCAAACTCCTCCCCCTGCACAATGAGCGGTGCCACCACTATATAATATCCTCTCCTGCCGATCAATAATTAGCCCACATCTACCTCCACACAACCCAGTTTGCATCCCCATAAGGGTGGAAAACAATACCCCACTTCATAGCAATGCCCATCAATAATCGTTCGAGAAGCCCCCCGGTCCCGGCTCCGGGTATGTTCGGAATAAGAAGAGAATCAAAATCAGTACCGGAATCGGAATCGGAATCGGAATCGGAACCAGAAACTGTGGCAGATCCCAGGAATGCAGCCCAATCCCTAGATAAAACCACAAGCATGTTTACCCGGAAACCAGGTAGTAGCTGCGACCCCCACCCCACCCTATTCCCAAAAGCCCCAATTCCGCTTGCTAATAACCGAGATCTGACAGCGCTTCGCCTACTCGTTCAAGAAACGATCGCAAAGTGCGACTAGATGTCACGAGAACTTGTGCAAATTTCGGCTAGGCTTGGTGCGATCGAGGTTGGACTTCGGGATCAGTTGGGGGTGTTGAGAGAGTGCGCGGATTCGTTGGATGTGCTCAAGAGCGCAGTTGGTTGAGTCTGGTTCCTCTCCCTCTTTTTTTTCCATTTTTGTTCAAGTGGATGACGGAGTGGATGTTTTAGTCTGGGTGATATGAAGGATTGATATTGGTATCATAGTATTTGTGGAGAGGATGATAGAAGTAGGATAGATACTTGCTGGCTGAATTCTTATGATACCTCTATGATACCAAAAACACTACCCCTACCTGCCGTAAGGGTTAGAAACTTGGGTATCATAACTCGATCCCAAGCCTACGGGAGTGATTCCGAGCCACAAGTAGAGTACCTCAAATCCCAAACCACTCCTTGCAAAAAAGGTTTATTTGAGGATAACCCCGTGGGTCATAAAGAGAAACGGAGAATATCATATCACCCGACAAGGCCTTTCCCCAGCTGGGGGACCTACGACAAGGTCTATTGTTCTAGGGTCTCTTCGGCTGTTCAGCGGAAGACCACCACCACACTTCACCTTTTGTTTCTTTTTAGCATTGCCCGCCCTTCCACTGGTGGAGTAACGACCATGACTAGGTCGAGGACCGGAGCAGGGACATGAGATAAACTGATGAACTGTGAAGACAGCTTCCAATAGTAGAAGTGGTCAAGCATGGCCACTGGAGGGAACTACCGCCCCACCAGCTCACGGGCCGGCCGGGCCGTGCGGGGCGCGGGAGGGTCCCCGGGGGATCACGGCCGCACGATCAAAAGGGAGAATCAAAAATTCACAAATGAGGAATACCCCCTGCCGCTATTCCCCACCTGCCCACGAAATGCCCGAGAGAAATCACTCCCAGCTCCTGCGCCCACCGCCTCCAGTCACGCCTGCACCGGCGCAAACAGAGTTACGACACGACAACAACCCTCAACTCCCTCGCACACCTGCGCAACTTCACCGCGACAACGGCCGTGGTGCTGGGCACCTACCGCGTCCTCTCGCCCGAGCGTAACCCGGCGTTGCGCGCACACTTCCTGCGCTTCCTGTGGCGCGCCGAGGACTTTTAAGCGCGCGGGTGCGAGTAGGGCGTCAGATATAACCGAGTGACGGGCTGGTACGATGTCGACCACGGCAGGCTAGCCAGGGAGGTCGACGCAATCGTGAGGGGGCTTCTGACCCTTACAGGGGAGGACGGTGAGGGGGGAGGATGGTGGCGGCGGAGAGAGATTGGAGGAGGGGGGCGTCAGGAAGGTTGGGGGCGATGGAAGGGCAGATACCATGTGATTTTTTGATTTTTTATAGTTTGTTTTGTCTTTGCCCTAGCGAGTGAGGGGTTGTGATTTCACCTTGTTCTGTTTTGTGCGGGGTACGGGTTGTGAGTGAGCAAGAGAGTGAGCGATTGATTAAAAGTTGCCCCCTAATGTGGCGCCTGCACATCCTGTACTGTACTGCACAGCAACCTGTCGGTCTTTTCTATCGTGCTGTAGTATTACTATGTAAGTTAACCTATCAAATCCCAGGTAGTCCATTGCTTTTCATAATATGATTCCAATTCCTTCCCCGCCCCAATCGACCCGTTCATTCGTTCATTCAGCCATTTTGTTCCCCCGGCGTTCCCTCCCCTGTTTCAATGTCCGTATGTAGGTCCGCTCAACACTCTTGCGGCTGTAGTCAAGGGGTATGGCTTTGTGGGCGAGTGCACGGTGCTCATGCACTCTTTTCTCGGCGAGACCACCGTGCTGTGATTATTATTTCGTCGCGGCGATAGTAGCTGTTTTATGGTGGGTTGGGGTTCGGAACGTTCGCGGTATGTATCATTGTCTAACTTACTCGAGCATAGTGCTAGAGGTTTGTGTGGCGGCTGTGGCGGCCGGTGGTAGCGCTCCTATCAGTGGTTTGATGACGAGGATTTAGTTAGTCTACTTGCACTGCGCTCTATCATACTGCGCACATGTCGGGCCCTGCGGTTTCGAGGTGACGTTCGACTCCACCGCCACCGGAGAGATATGAAAAATTGACCTCTACAATCCCTATCCATCTAAATTTTGGGGAATTAGTTCTACTTAAATCTCCAACTCTTTTCCTAGCATCAGAATAAAGGAGCAGAGGCATAGTCTGCAAAATCCAACAGGCTACATTCGAGGTCTCGGAACATACAAGAATGCTGCCGAAAAATAATAATAATACCGCCATCCGGTGACAAATCCACAGTTTCTTCTGTTCCTTCGCTCTTTTTTTTTTTTTCGACATCCAGGATCTCTGGATCTACATCAGCTAGAAAGCTTCCACTCGTTACAGACAAGAAGTACGGTGGATGTACAGTCGCACCTCATTATCCCCGACCTCACTCTCCAGGATTCTTCGCTGTCATGGACAATTCTCCAAGACTTGCGCGAGCTACATAGAAATGCACCCCACATCATAATATGGCAATAGTGTTGCGCTCCTAATAAAGAGGCCTCTAGGTCGCCATAACCTTAACTTGAAGATAGTTGGAATAAAATAAATGCCAAAGAGGATAAGGGCAAAAGCCTAAAAAAAATCTAAGTCACTAATATTAAAGAACCAATATATTTTCTAGAACTAGGGCAACTTGAAATATAGAATTTAAAACAACAAAGAACAATTATATAGTTAAAAGATTACCTCTCTAATAATCATAGGACTGTCTGGTACACACAGGCAAATACTTCTTTCAAATATCTTACAGAATAGACTTGCACCGAGAGATCATAACTAGAGTATACCAATACCTATAACCCTTTAGGATTATCGGAATGGTCCCATACAATCCTTAGTTGAGCAAGATATACTTGTAATAGTTAGAGCGTAGTATAATATTTTAACCCACTCTTTTTTAAGAAAGTTCTTCTCACTACTTTCACCCTAGTCTCGATCAGGTTTTGGTACTAGTAAGCCTACATTTTTCCACTATTGATACTTGTTTAAACACGCTCTCCACAATTATACTCTCTCTACTCTCTCTCTGTAGTTCAGGTACTTGCGCTCCCCTCTTGCACAATGACACCAAGGCAGACCGATTCACTTGTTAAATTTCCAGCTCCTGTGATTGCATCTTCCAATACCCTCCATCTTACTATATTTTTTTGAATTATTTCAGGAGTTCCTCTGCCTCCCCGATACAATACTTGATTATGTCTTTCCTTGTTGTCCACCTCGCTACCTTGGTTTTCTTCTCAACTCTAGATGTGGGGTTAAGCCCAGACTCATCTCAAATGGATGGCTTTTCCCTGTGATAGGAAGGACATACCGGTGTGGTGCGAGGAAGGTTTTAGGAGTTTTCTGGTCATGTTTGCTGGGTTTTCGCCCATAGAATTTTCTGTTTGAGATGAGGCTTAGCAGGTGGCTGTTTTTCACCTGGAGGCATGGCCTTGTCTTCCTCAGAGAGAGCGGAGGAACAAGACAGCGAGAACCCATCCTGTACAACCAACACCACCACCTTCTTTACTGTTGTTTCTGGGTGTCGTTTTCCCCACTCCTTTCGCTTGCTTTCTCACTGTGTTTTACTGTCAACTTTATCAGCATAAGTCTACACTCGTATCCGATCGAATATTACATTGTACGGTTACCACAATTGCACAGGTGTCAGCTCGGTCAATCACACCATCCAAAATCCGGAAGACAACCGAGACACTTCCACAAGTGGTGCTCTGAAACGGATTGGTGTCTGATACCTGGACAACTTGCCCACCTGTGCAATCTATATTTGTCGGTTCTTGAACTTGTGCTGCCTGGTACTACATAGTGAGTCTGCTTGTTTGCTTATCTTGTCCCCCTCCCCTTATTTGAGAAAATGGGTCTTTCACGTCCACCCAGTATTGTGTTTACAGGAGAGAACGGGATCGGCATAAAGGACTTTATTGGATGGATGGAATCATGGTTTGCGACAATGGGAGAAGAGTTTGATGGAAGAACTGCTGAGTCCCAGAAAAGGCGAGTTGCTCAAATCCATATTGCTTGTCCGATCCGGTCTAGTGCAGGTCGTTTCCTTCGCCAACTTCCAGAGGATGTCTTGTGGGATGAGAGATCCTTGATCGATAATCTGAGAAACCAATTTGATGATTCCAAAAGTGGAGCTCAGGCCAATGAGGAGATTCTTTCAGCTATGAGCACCCTCAAGCAGGGAAATCGAGATGTGTTTACTTACTCAAAGAAAGTTCTTCGGTTGCTACGCAAGAGGCCAGCTCACTTTGATCAGTTTGACAGGGTTTTGATTCGTTACTATATTGATGGTATAGGAAATCAGCGTTTGCGAGAAATGGCAATTATGACCTATCTGAGTCGAGACATGGGTGAGAGTCCACATCAAGTTGTCAATGGAGTAATGAGGCTTGCTACCCAGCTCAAGATAAAGGGATACAAGAAGACTACAGGCAGCAGACGCAAGGACTATGATGAAACTGATGATAGTGAGTCTGATGAAAGTGATCAATCTGAAAGTGAGTCTGAGGCAGATGAGGATGAGTATTATCGGCCATCAAAAACTCAAGCAAGATTGAAGAGTTCTGGAAAAAGTCCTGCAAGAAAGGATAAGAAGGTATCAAAGGGAAAATCTGTTGCAAAGGCAGAGTCAGTCCGAGATGAAGTCAAGGAGTTAAGGGAGATGTTGAAGGATCTAATGAGACTGCAAAAAGGGACTGCGGTGAGTGGAGAATCTAAATCGTCTTGTGAAGTTGATGAGGACATAATTGCTTTGGATAACTATGCGGTGACAAGTGGATATAGAAACGGTTCGCAGTCAAATCGATATAGCTATGAGCAACCTCCAGGTATTTCACGGGAGTTCTATCCGGGCGAGTTTCGCAATCGTCGAAGTCGACCACAGCAGCCTTTTCAGTATTCAGGTATTCCGGGAGATAACTATTCAATGCAGCAAGTCGGTCAAGTTTCAGGTCATCAGAGCTCGTGGACTGCAGGCAAACCTAGGACTTCAGAGCAATCTACAGGTTATACTGGTGGTCTACATAGTCAATCTGAGAGACTGTCCTTACAGCCAATCGTTGGTCCAAATGGAAGGCTTTATTACCCAGCTCGTCCTCAAGTTTGTTACCATTGTCAAGAAGAGGGGCATCTGCGTCCACAATGTCCAAGACTGCAAGGTATGTCCTATCCACCAGTGTTGCAAACATCTTACCCTAT
>LN891115.1:180889-207411 GCA_900010015.1 Tuber aestivum | reverse complement strand
CCTAATGCCTATTCATTTGCTTAAATCAATTGGTGCTAAGCTGATAGATGCAGAGGGAATGGTCATCCGGACAGCGACAAATGCGCATGCAAAAATCTCTTATTGTGCAGACCTACAGGTGACAGTTGCTCAGGTACCATGCGAGTTGAGGATTTATGCATTACCTGATGAATACAAACCTACTTATCCAATGCTACTTAGTCGACGGTGGCTTCAAGCTGTTAAGGCCAAAGGTGATTATGCGCAAGGAAAATACTGGATTGTGGGACCAGGAGGTATCCGTGTCCAAGTTCCTAGCAATGAGGATTATAAGAGAGAAGGAAAGGAAGGTCAAAAAGAGGGAAGACCTCGTGTTCCGATTGTCTTTAAGGATAAAACTTTTGATAAAGGTAAGTTGTCTGCCGAAGTTGAGCAAGAACTAGGTTTGCAAGAGAGAGATGGAGGGAGGTTTTTCGACTGGTTGATCGAGGTGATAAAGTATGAGGCAAGAGAGCAAATGCGAGAAGAGGATGAGGCAAGTACAAGTGAGGATGAAGGAGAGGCTTCCGAGAAATCGGAAAACTAATTCCACCAGTTGATGATTCGAGCCGATTGGCTGGTGTTAAGGAGATGTCAGATGTGTCTAGTGAGTTTGATTGGATTGATGCGTTTGATGAGATAGGCTTGAATATGGATAATATGGAAAACAGGTTATTAAAGGATGATAGTGATAAGGAAGACAGTGATGAAAGTGCTACGTCTGTGAGTTATGATTCCAATTCTGTTGAGTGTGATAGTATGAAAGATGATATGGGTTTGTTTGGGACAGATGATGTATATTTTTACGGAGAAGTTGGAAACTGGACAGAAAGTGGATTGGACTCAAAGATGGAGAATGCATGGGAGCTGGAACAAGGAAGGGTGGTAAGTAGTGATGATGAAGAGAGTAAGGAAGCTGAAGTTATAGGAAACGATATGGCGGTCGATAATGTGGAAGGTCCAGGAGTTCCGGAGGAGTATGATAGGAGGTGGAATCAAGGAAGAGAGAAAGGGAGGATGAATTGGAGTACGGAAGATGTTGAGGAGGAGGAGTTTGGAAAAGTCCTAAAGTTTCCAACAGTGAGAAGGCCAGCAAGTTATCGCAGGAAGGTGAGTGAAATACCTCAGAAGTTAATTGATGAGTGGTTTGAGTCGATTAAAATTACACTGGGAGACAAACTTTCAGAAGTTGAGAAGAATCATGCAAAAAGGCTTCTATTTACATGGAAGAAAGTTTTTGCAAGCAAGTTGGAAGAAATGCCGGTAACAGATCTTGTCATTCATCGAATACCGCTTTACCCAGGAGCCCGAGCAACACGAGCAAAGGATAAAATATACACAAGAGAGGAGCAGGATTGGTTAGATGAAAACTTACCGCAATTGGAGAAAGCAGGAATAATTGGACGTTCAGAGTCTCCTTGGTCGCATCGGACGAAGTTTGTCAGAAAAAAAGACGGCGGCTTACGAATGGTCCATGTCTTCTGTCCCGTCAACAGTGCAACAATTCTTTCCAGTTATCCTATGAAGCGGATCGAAACGGTGGTCAACAATCTGATGAAGTCCCGGTTTTCGTCCTATTTTCAAGCAGATGCGGCCAATGGTTACTGGGCAGTATCAATGTATCCTCCACATGCATATCGGACAGCATTTTCGGCACACAATGGGCAGTGGCAGTACTTGAGAATGGGCCAAGGACTTGCAGGTGCACCTCAGACATATACGCGGATGAAGGACCTGTTTTGTGGCTACATTCCTGGGCCTTATGAGGAGAAGTGTTTGGATAAGTGCTCTGTCGGTGCCTTTGAGTGTTTTGTTGATGATGACTTTGGAGCTTTCCCAAGTTTTCAGGCTCAATTTAATTTCCTTCATGATCATTACTTCCCTCGTCTTTTATGGGCAAAGCTTACATTAAAGGATAGCAAGAGTGGTTTCTTTCTGGATAAGATTAATCCTTTAGGTTTTTCTAGTGACGGAAGTGGTATCCGACCATCTTTGGATAAAGTGCGAGCGATTCGAGAATACCCGACACCAACAAACCAAGCCGAAGTCGAAAGTTTTATCTATATGACGATTTATTTACGGCAGTTCATACCCGGTCGAGTGGAGCATGCGCGGATTCTGAAGGAAGCAGTAATGTATCGGACACTGCCAGAAGAAGAAGGAGAGCGACAAGCTGGAAGAAGCGGAAGGAGGAAGCCAGTGAAGGTTGTCTGTGGTTTTTGCTGGGGGTTGAAGCAGGAGGCCTCATTTGAGGCAGTAAAGAAGGCAATTGTTGAAAATGTTGTATTTGGAGGAGATGATGCGAGGCAGTATCACTTGATGACGGATGCTTCTGCCTATGCGGTCGGCGGTGTCCTCCTACAACTACCAGATCTACGAGCGGGGACAAACTTGACACCAGCAACTAAGGCAAATATGAAGGTTGTCATGTTTATTTCGAAGCGACTTACGCCGGCAGAGACACGATATTCAGCTACAGAACGAGAGGCTTTAGCGGTTCTAAGATGTCTGGAAGAAGTTCGTTGGTTGGTCCTGGGGTCACCTTTTCCGACTAAGGTGTATACCGATCATATCGCTCTTCTGGGGCTACTAAAGAAAGATGATGCCCATGGGCGGATTGTTAGGTGGCAAGTGAGGCTATCAGAATATGATGTGGAGTATATTCATGTTTCAGGAAAGGAGAATGTATTGGCGGATGGAATGAGTCGGATAAGAAGGTTGAATGGTATGGATAAAGAAGGTCTGGAGAGAAAGGTTGATGGAAGTTTGGAGGAAATTGTTGATGAGGTGTTTGTGTTGGAAGAAGAAAGGATACAAGGAGAGTGGAGAGAATGGCTGGAAGATGAATGGTACTCAGAGGTGGTCCACCTCAAGTTGTTTGGAGAGTTGGAGAGCTATCGAGATGGAAATGGAGAGGCCTTGACAAGACATCGACGGCACCTGATTCGGCAAAAGTCAAAACCCTACCGCTTACTTTACGGAACAGATTCAAAGTCCTTGACAATCGATCAACTAGCAAATCCAATGGAACTACGGAATCGCCTGACCTATATCGAGAAAAACGGCAGAGAGTCGTTTTGTGTGCCTAAGGCCCAAGTTCAAGCAATCCTTCATCACCTACATGACTGCCATGGACACTTTGTAGCAGGAGTTCTCTACCGGACGACAATCGGACGATACTACTGGCCGACACATGGAAAAGATATCAATACCTATTGCTTGACCTGTGAGAGCTGTCAAATGATTGGACCATTAAAGCCGTCGGTAACTGGCATGGCGATTGTCCACCTACAGCCACTGGATATGATGGGGTTCGATTTTGTCGGTCGTTTTCCAGAGACACCACGAGGCAACAAATACATCATCATCGGAGTCGACTATTTTACACGGTTTCTTTTCGCAAGAGCAGTTCCAGACAGCCAAGGAAAATCAGCGGTCCTCCTTCTCCAAGAGGTTGTGAAATTGTTTGGTTGGCCTCGATCAGTTTATACAGACAACGGTGCTCATTTCGTCGCTGGAGAGTTTGCAAAAACCTTGAGAAATACACATGTTATCCACTTACCTGCTCCAAAGTCTCACCCTCAGTCCGTTGGTCTTTCCGAGCGTTATGTCAAGCTTTTGGTAGATGGGTTAAAGGTGACCATCATGGCAAAGAAGGCTGTCCAAACCGATTGGGACTTGTTGGTAGACTCTGTCACTCATGCTATCAATACTCGAATTCTTAGTGTCCATGGATTCAGTCCTGCCGAGTTGTTACTGGGATTCAAGCCAAATATGGTCGGATGGGATGTGAGACCGGACTCAGAGCATGCAGTGGCGGTGATTTCACAGTTGGTGAATGGGGAAGAAGATTTGTGGAGCCAAGAGGACATACTCGCAGAAAGACAATTGGAGCAGCTGATCAGACTTGACGAGCGACGAGAAGAAGCAGGCGAGATGATAGTAGAGCATGCAAGTCAAAAGATGAAAAATCAGAAGGCAGTTAGATTCAAAGTGCCTGGAGATGGAGACTTGGTGCTGCTACGAAGATTCCTCTTAGATCAACGTCGAGGAAGCAAGTTGGAAGCCCGATGGGAGGGCCCTTATCTGTTATCCGATCTTGCCTGGCATGGCAAAAGTGGAAGACTCTACGATATCAATACCAAGCAACTTGTCCGCGTCAAGCAAGGTGGTCTAAAGGAACGAGTCTATCTGAACGATTTAAAGCTCTTTCTGCCCCGCCAATCGTCCTCTATCGATTCTCAAGTCAACTGGGTGGACCTACTCGAGTACCAAGAAAGAGGAGGAGCTAGTCAGAATGGAGAGGTGTACTGTCTGGATGGGACTACAGGTGGAAAAGAAAGAGAGATGGAATGGTGTCTGGAATGGATTGAGCAGGCCGAAGGAGTTGGCTGAGGTGTGTTTGTTTGAAGTGATGTTTGATGGAGCAGAGTGTTTTTCTTTATGGGCGTTGTTTAAAGGGAGATGAATGTTGTCTGTTTCTGAGCTGATTGGGTGGTTTGTTTGTCAAATTGTGTGGGAAATGTTTGTTTGGATTACAAGACTGGGGATGGGAAAGTTTATGGTTGTCTTGTTTGATTTTCTGGGGAACATGTATGATGGTGATGCCTTCGGGGGCGAAGGTTGAAAGGAAGGGGGAATCCTTGTGGTGCGAGGAAGGTTTTAGGAGTTTTCTGGTCATGTTTGCTGGGTTTTCGCCCATAGAATTTTCTGTTTGAGATGAGGCTTAGCAGGTGGCTGTTTTTCACCTGGAGGCATGGCCTTGTCTTCCTCAGAGAGAGCGGAGGAACAAGACAGCGAGAACCCATCCTGTACAACCAACACCACCACCTTCTTTACTGTTGTTTCTGGGTGTCATTTTCCCCACTCCTTTCGCTTGCTTTCTCACTGTGTTTTACTGTCAACTTTATCAGCATAAGTCTACACTCGTATCCGATCGAATATTACATTGTACGGTTACCACAATTGCACAGGTGTCAGCTCGGTCAATCACACCATCCAAAATCCGGAAGACAACCGAGACACTTCCACACCGGTACCGTAGTTGGGGTTTTTTTACACCCTACGCTTTTCTGCATGTGATGCTTTTTCACCAGCTCTTGTCGCTCAGACCCACGGTATTTAATCAAAAAAATAATTGAAAGAAGGGTGAAAAAGAAAAAATGGATGAAATAAGGTTTAATCCGTCGCTCAGTTCATGAGCAATAAATCCTGTAATTGGTTCGCATCTTACTGCATCCCCGCTATCAACCCCCGGAAGGTCTGACCCTAGCGGCGATAACCAAATATTATAATCCTCCGGAAGAACGTATGGGAGAAGAATCAAATCTCCTTCATTATTCCAGTACAAGACAAGAAGTAAAGGAAAGGGGTAATAAAAAATAAAAAATTTCTATCCAGAAAAATGAAGATCTCTAAGTCCAGTCAACGCGCAGCTCATCCCGCACCCTCCTTATCGTCCGATACGACGGAGGAGGCGACAGGGCTGAGGCGAGTATGGTACAGACGTGTGTTTCAGAGGGGAGGAGGTTTCTTTTGCTTTGGGCAAAAAGAAACATGAGGAGGCCAAAGAGTGCAACTGTGAGGGCATGTGTGATGGTTTTGTCAGTCTTGCCTTTGTTGTGTTGAGGTTGCGACTTGCAAGGGGATTCATGGACAAAGGCTGTGATGCACCAGCACCGGAGCTGCAACTATAGTGCGGTGTGAGCTAAATAGCGAAGGCGGGAAACTTTCTGCTCTTCAAGAAAGTACGATATGGACCAGTGTATCAGAGGCTACGTTTTATCGTGAGAGTTATGGATAGTTTAGCATTTCCCCTTACACTGCCGTTGTGTGGAGGGAGGGACTGGGGCGGGAGAAATCCGACTACTATACGGAGTACAACACTACTGTGCATACGAGCACCAGAGCTATGATAGCTTGTGGGTTCGTGGCCCAAACACCGTGGATGTCTGTGTTGCCTTAGTCCTAGATTTAAGAGTACGGTACCTGTACTAGTACAAAGCACAAAACACAGCAAGTGGTTTTCAGGTTCGCAAAAAAAGGAATATCATATTGAGGGATTATGGAGGTTCAAGGTAAATATTTTGTGTTCTTGAGAAACGAGCGAATATCCAAGTGAGAGAGCAAAGAATAAATCCATGGGCACAATCATATGCAAGAGCTCTCTCTGTTCGAGCCATGTTCACATGGCATGCTGATACCTGCCTCGGCTCCCAGCTTGGCGTCTTGTCTCCTACAGGCCCTAGACCCTCGTGCGAGCGGTACAAGTGTCAACGTCCAGCCCACCATGGATTGTTGAGCCGCTCTATCCCAGTACGGCACATTACCATACTCGAGTGCTCGAGAACACCAAAAAATGGATCTTGGACCCCCTGTAGCAGACTTGGCTCGAGTTTATTCTCCATTTGTGGCGCAATTAACTCTACCCGTGGCTTGCGCGCATGATCTTAGCAGAAGATGGTGTGTTACAAGTTGACACTATCATTGGCAGTGGTCCCGGTCGTCCGGTCCGCTCAGGACTAGGTGGGGACGGCAAAAAGACGAGACACGTCGGCAGGGTTATTATAGCAAGGGGATGGAAGGCCGTACTTGGACCGTACTGTACGAGTACCATACAGTACTTGAGTAGCGGCACTTTAGCCTGGAGGACTAGAACCGGACAATGCGCCCAGAAAGAAAGTCACTCTACCGGTCCTGTTACACAAGTTGGAATAAAAACAGGAAAGACTATGCATACAGACCCCATTTCTGCAAACCTGAGAACAAAGGCATTAAGTCCAACCGTATTTCTATCCTCGCCCTCGTTGTCTCTCCAGGTCCAAGACAAAGGACCAGCACGGTCTGACGATTAGGGAGCACTGCACACGCTCACCTTTTGAGGTTTGGTGCAGAAAACCATAACACTTTAATTTACATACGATGGGTGCTCGATGGTTATCGAGCGGTTCTGCAAATACCGTTACGGCACGAGTACAGTACAAAATTCTAGAGTCTATTGAGTATTCGGCCTCCAGGAAGGAGTACTATCCCATGCCGGAACCAAATTATATGGGCGATTCCCCCGGTGGAGTTGCCCCGGCGTTCAATCTGGCCTCTGCTGCCGTCCGAGTGGCTCAATTCCTATTTTCCTTTTATCTTCCGTTCCGCAGGGTTATCCACGGTAAAGCCAAGACCCCCCCCGTGCCAGGGGTAGCCACTACGGGGGAGGAGGTACTGTACTGTACTGGATAACAGCAAGGCACGGCAAAAACCTGGTTAGCTGGTGAGGCTTTTTTCACCCCTCGAGTTTTCATCCGGATGAGGTAAAACCGCAACGATTCCCAGACGAAGCAGAGTCACCTATCGCTTCGGTGAGTGTAGTCGGTGCCGTAATTCTCTAGGAGCATGGGCATTGGATGGGCAGGGGGTGGGGGGGATAGTGGGATTTAATCCGGCCTCCCGAGGCTCCTGACAGGAGAGTATGATAACCCGGCGAGTTTCCCGTCATCTCGATGGACGTGGGTGGGTACTCGAGTACAGTACTGGGGTTTGGGAATTTCTATGCTTCTCTGAGGGTGGTGGGAATTTGGTGAGGAGTAGCATGGTAATCTCAGATCATCCGTTTGTGATCGAAGGGACCTCTCTCCTTGAGGCCTTTGAGGGTCGGAGGAGACAGGTGGGGGGGAAGGGTGGGGAAGACCGATTTTTCCGACACAAACAGCCCTCGCACGCACGCACCACAATACAACTAAGAGGAAGCGCGCCGCTGAGGGGTCTCAAAAGTTGTCCGTCCCCAACATAAAAAATTCTCCCACCCGTATGGGGGCGACTTACTGACCAGGGTTCCCATTTCCCGATCATCATTATATAATACCTTTGGCCATTGGCCCATAGAACGATAAGAATGGCTCGAGTCACCGGTCTCTTGAAAGGGAAAAATTAAAGGGAAAAGGCGAACTGGAATGCATTCTAGACTCCTACCTTTCTCAGCTGCCAGAGGGCGGTGCAACCGCGGCACCGTGCATGTTCTTTGCATGGAACGTATCGCAGGTCGCTCATTCTAAATTTACCCACTTGGCCTTCAGACTCGCGGACCGGATCAGGATTCCTTTTGTCTACTCAAGTCAGTCGATAGTGGGCCAGGTAGACGGTATGCTACAGGCCCGAGGACAGTCGTACTACACAGAAGGGGTCACGAGCCGCAAGACTGCACTCGACCAAGAACGATGCATCTAGGGTCAGATAACTAATCCTGATAGTACAGTACTCGCACTGACTTTACCGCCCCGGGGAATATATCTGGCTCATTACTCAGCCGGCCCCATTTTCTCGTACGGTTGCTAGCCCCCGAAAAAAAACAGCCCACCCAGATTTTGCAAGAATTCCGGAAGGAATAAGGAAATCAACAGCATGTGATGTTGCGGTTCGTCAAAACCTTGGGAGAATTTGATGTTATCGTGAAGGGGCCCCACTTGCAAAGGCTGGTTCTAAGTTGCCGGTGCCATACCCCAGGGCATACTTTTCCAGGCCATCGATTTTTTCTAGGAACCAATTAGTCTCACCTGCTCCCAGGCTCATGGCGATTTGGCTTCTTTGCTTTCCCACCGTCATGAGGTCGTAGTTTTCAATAGCACGCTTGAAGCTACAGAGAAGTCTCACAAATGATGATAATTCACGGTGTCTCACTCTTGGAGTCTTTTTTTTTTTTCTGGCTCCCGTTCTTTTTTCAGACGCACTCTGTCTTTATTACCATGAAGAGGAGCACGCGATCTCTAGGGCGGATACGGTATGCCGCCATGGTGTTGGAGCACCATCACGAAAATCACATGCATATTGGGCGGCGGCTCCGGACTGCCGTGGCCCATCTAATCCATGCGCTGCCAACTCTTGGTTTTCAGCGGCCGCTTCGAAGAACCAGAGTCTGAAAATATTTTCCCTTCTTCTCTTGCTGGCGTCTGCACCCGTAATGTGGGGAAGCGCGAGGGATTGCTGGAAATGAATTCCGAGAGCAGCTAGCCTAATTCCCGAGTCAAGTTTGGTAGGTAGCGGTAGCGTAATTTTGCCCCGCAAAGAACGGAGAGCATTGGCTGGGGCTTGTTCCGAGACCCTGGGGAACCCCGTTTGTGCGGAGGAGTGGATGTACTCGAGTAGTGAAGAGTGAGAAGGAATCGGGATCGATATAGTGTAGCTAAAGCGGGGGAAGGGGAGGGGGAGGGATGGTGTTGAAGAGGGTGAGTGGAAGGGATAAAGGTGCAAATTCAAAGATTGAATGGGTGGGTTGGAGACGAGCGTATCAGGAGGGGCATACTTCGTAGTCTACTCGACGTCAGGACAGTCAGGGGAGTCAAGCGTGGTGTACGAGTATCATAGCAGGTAGGCGGTGGTCTTTGTGGGGCCTACTCCGTGCTCCTACTCGTACTGTGCTGGGGCTGGTGACGGGTGGTAGTGGGCAACGAGGGACTGGGGTGGAGGAGCACCGTGGCGGGAATTGGCTATGATATAACGCCGCAGGTGGGGAGGGTGGACCACTCCCCCATTAGTTACCGTAGTGGGTAAAGGGAAGCGGTAGGTCTGCATATGCGAGCAAAGTAGGCACGAGTACTCTAAGCTACGGTAGAATTTATACCGCTACAAGGGAATGAATGACATACTGGTATCACATTGGGGCACATACGACGCAGTCTAGATTCCGCAGTATTAAGGATATGAAACTAGAAATTGAATGGGTGATGCTAGGCCCTTTTATCGACGGATGCATGTCCATTGTGCTAATTCCTGCCCACCCTTCTCCCGTTATGCCTCATCTCTTCCACCTGGTTAGAGCACAAAAAGCGCCTTGAACAGAGTCATTCTTAACTCTGCTGGCCCGCCCTCCCCTCGTCCACCCAGCTATATACATGGCCTCTGCCTCCCCCGGATTTCCCTCCACCTCCTTCTGCTCCGTCCACCTTTACCCATGCTTCTCACTTGCTGACCATCAGGCCACGGCATCGGGGGGTTCTGCTATCGTGTCTAGTGCCGCCGAGCCAAGCTTCAGCATCAAACATACCCGCAAACTTCAAAACAATTCTTCCGTTGCCACTCACGAAAGAAGCCTCCGAACATTGCTGTCTCACATCGACGTCACCGGCCGGCAATGGCCCTCCCGGGAACAACGACCACATCAGCCGTTCCCAGCCCCGCTATCTCTACCACCGCAAATATGGAACCGCAGCCAACCGCTGCAAATAATGGTTCTGCTGCTGCGGGTCAGAAGAGATCCGCTACTGTTGCTGGAAATGCAAACCCTTCAATCTTCCGCCCGGTAAAGCGTCGAGCCTCCAAGGCTTGTCAATGTTGCCGAGCGAGAAAAGTGCGTTGCAACGTTGTTGAACACGGTGCCCCTTGCACGAACTGCAGACTGGATGAAGTGGAATGCATTATTACAGAGAGCAGACGAAGAAAGTGAGGCATAAATCCTACTCCTGAATTACTATTGCCTCCAATCAACTATTCAAGCTTACACCCTCGTTTAGAAAACTCTGGGGCACCAAGGTTGACAATACCGGCTCCGCCTCCGACACCGGTGCCGACACGACCACTCGAGCGGAGGCTAGTGCCTCACCATCGGAAAGGAAAACTGGCTTCTGTCATAAAAATGGGACCCGTATTTCGGGCTCTCCCCCGGCAAGGTCAATTGACCTCCGCTCCGACAAGGAGGGCGGTGGCCACGTGCCTCATCTAATCTGTGCGTTCAATCCCTCCGTGTGCTCGGGAAAAAGAAAGAAAAAAACTCACCACCCGAAACCCTTCTCACATTTTCTTGTGCGAGCAGACCAGGCACAAGGTCTGCGAATGGTGCGTGACCGTCGGGCATCTTACGCATCATCTCATGAATCCCTCCCCTCCTTGGCGAATTCACTATCCACACATACCTCGGCTTCGTCATCGCATCCCCGCAAATTACTTACCACCTCACAAGCTTGCAATGAATTGCCGGCCTTCATCAAGCCTACCCCCATAAAGATCCCACTCGATGATTTGGACTACCTAGCGAAGAAGGGTGCTCTAACACTTCCGGAGGAGCCCCTACGAAGCGAGCTACTGCGGAGCCATTTTGATTTTGTGCATCCCTACATGCCGCTATTGAACAGGAAGGAGTTTTTGAGAAGTGTTACCTCCGACGATGGAAGTAAAGGGAGAATCAGCCTTTTACTCTTTCAAGCGGTGATGTTCGCTGGAAGTGCAGTGTGTTTGTACCTTCCTCTTCCGAATTTGTAGCGCGACTAACCGAACCTCCTAAATTAGTTTGTCGATATGGAAAGTCTTCGTGCAGCCGGATATACAACACGCAAAGCTGCCCGGAAGGCATTCTTCACAAAAGCCAGGGTATGTGTAATCGCTTTATTATAACCTGGTATTTCTGACAGATACAAAAAGGTGCTTTACGATTTCGACCATGAACAAGACCGCATCTCACTCGTTCAAGCGATTTTGCTCATGACATATTGGTATGAGACACCAGACGACCAAAAGGATACATGGCACTGGATGGGGGTTGCCATTTCCCTTTCACACACAATCGGTCTGCACAGAGACCCAGCAAGCTCGAATATGGATCCTGACCGCAAGAAATTATGGAAGCGTATTTGGTGGAGCTGTTTCATGCGGGATAGATTGGTGGCATTGGGGATGAGGAGGCCGACAAGGATAAAGAGCGAGGATTGCGATGTGCCGATGCTTACACTGGATGATTTCTCGATTGATACGGGCCCTGATGGTGATGAGGAGGATTCAGTGTTCTGGAGTTGCGGGGAAAGGCAGAGGAAGGAAATGGAGTCACGCCGGCGAAAGGAGCTTGCAATCTTGTGCATTCAGAAAGCCAAGTTGTGTATGGTTATCAGCCGGGTGCTTTCCGCGCAATACTCAGTATTGAACACCAACCAAGGAACTTTAGCTGCCGACGGAAACACTAGGACCACTATGATGCTGTTGCCCAAAAAGCTAGATCCCGAGTGTTGCCAGGTGGAGAGATGTGATGAGGAATTGGCCAAATGGGCGCGAGAGCTACCAGAGGACGCGATCTATCGACCCATTGGTGCCAATGCTCCGGTAGATGAGGTCCTTACCCTGCATAGAAATCTCCTTCACATGTGTTATTAGTAGGTTACCCCAATGTCCGAACCAGCCTTTGGAATGATAGTAATGGCTGATTATTTATTTGCAGTACAACTGTCAGCGCTCTTCACAGGCCCCAGGTTCTGCCGTCTGCACCAGCCCCTTGGCCTGCAAGGAATACCGGTGCCGAGCTTCAGGAGATTTCCCGTAGAAAAGTTCGACAAGCAGCCTCTGAGATTACTCATCTCGCGGGTGAACTCATCGACTTGGGTCTCGTTAAGTACCTTCCAACTACTGGGTATGTAGGAATGCACCACACTATTTTACCACCTGTTTACTGATAGAAGGACAGTGTCACCGTCATGCTCCCAGCAGTGATTATCCACTTGCTCGACATCAAATCCTCGAATGAGTTGACTAGGGAACTTAGTCTGGAGGGATTCGGCATCTGCATGCAGGTGATGCAAGGACTTCGGCAATCATACTCGGCGGCCGATTATGCAACTCACTTCTTAGAGGCTGCTATCAAGAAGGCGGAAATTCAGTTTGCCGGTCACAAGAAGTTCAGAGTAAGGAGAAGAGCGAGATACCGCTATTACTTTGACCAACCATCCCCGCAAAAGCCAACGCCTACTAGCTCTCCGCACAGCACACCGTTCAGTGGCAATGCGATCGCAATCCCTGCCTCCGCTCCACCGTCCAATGCAGCGCTCACCCCGCCCCCTGACATTGAAAATACCAATATGCTGGATGCGATATCGCTGGATGAGAATGAACTCCAGCTCAGATTAGAAACCTTCCTCCAATCTCCGCCATCACCAAAACAAGATGACCACCAGCCCCCAACCCCACACTCACTGCCCCAGAACTCTGCAGCCACTTTCACAATTGGTAGCAACGGCATGCTCCGCGTTCGCGAGGAACTTTTATTCCCGTCGGAAAAGTCTACCTCACCGACGCCATTCCTCTCCATACCTCGCGCTACTGACGAAGAAAACGGGGACTTGGATGCCTTACTCAACCTCGACGGCCAGCATAATGATCCGTTCTTCGGGCACTACGATGACGCACCGCTGGTAGACCAGAAACTCTTTGATGGTGGGATTAGTGCATTCGGCCTCATCGGGAACCCAAGCTCACTGCCGGACGAAGACATATCTAAGATCTTTGATGGCGCAGATTTCGATATTGATGGCGTTATTCAAGTTTTGGGGACGGAGATTAGTTGATTTGGTTTTATGTATTACCCACTTATTGTCTAATAACCATTCTTGCCCCCCCCTTGGTTCTTTTGGTTTAGTTCGGGCGTGATTTACGATGTCTCTATTGCAATACCTAGAACAGCAGGGGACGAAAAAAAAAAAGGTTTGTTGGACGACCAGGTTGGTGGGAGTGATGGAGTTTTTTTTCCTCTTGATTCCTTTGCTCCTTTCGTACCATACTGGTTACTTTATCTATCTATCTCTTTTTACCCCCCATCACACGTATATTGTAGTCTGCGGCATCCTGTACAGTATGATGATTTCCTTTTGGCGTATACCCAAGTCGGCTGATACCATTGCAATTACAATAAACAAGGAAAAAGTTGATCAAACTGCTGTAGTTACTCGTGTGCCCCTTCGCTCACTCACACTTACAGCTATGTTTCGGGGGTGATAAATCAAAGCCTCGGCCAACCCATGATATCACCAGCATCAAACTCGCCTGCCTGAACAACCTTTTGCTCCACATTTGAGGTGTTCTGGTAAATGCATTCAATTTATCTTCACTCTCTAGAGATTTACAAAAGAGATTTTGATTAGAATATGGACTGGACTATCATAGGACCTGGGCTGCTTTCTAGCTTCGCATCGGGAGCCAACCCGATTAGACCAGTACAGTAGAGGAGGAGCACCGGGAGCAATTGGCATTAATTTATCCTCTCCAATCCAGACCCTTGACACGGGTATCGCTACCGGATCAGGAAAGCGATCGACGGCGTAACAATCGAACTCGGATTGGATACCAACCTTGATTTGTAAGCGTTCCAGGAACCATCACCCGTTCTCGTCCAACGGTGCCCGGGGGACCACAAGGCGTAAGGTTGCGCATCGGCATACCGAACTCGTGTACGAGTACTTTCCCAACGGCTGCGAGAACCGCATGCATGGAGCATGACATATCGTCTAATATGGGGCGGGGTCTGCTCATTCGGGTACTGTACGGTACAAAAAGTACGGAGGGGAGCCTAGTACTAACACCTATGCCGGTAGTCCATTGCGCAATGCGGTATGATACACCTTGCTTCAGCCAGCCACAGTTCTGCTCCGCCATTCGATGGGTAATAATTTATCCATAGCCTATCATACGCGAGGATTCCCCATGTGCAATTACGTGGTAAAGGGGCCTGAATACCGGGCACTCGTCCGTAAAACGTGAGCGCAATTGCATGCCACCAAAATCTTGAGGCTGCGGACGATTTTCCCCGCCCATGCGATGGTAGCTATGCTCACGGAGGTCAGAAAATTACGGGCATGTAACTTAACCCCGGTCTCATGACTTCTAGGATCTGACACCTGGGCATTCCATACTCACATGTGAATACCTCCCCACTCCCGCCCCCTCTACCGATACCGGTTTTCAGCCGTGAGAGTGACTGCAGTAAGGTGCAGAACCGAATGAGATTTATAATCAGGAAAGTGAAGGGAGAAGAAAAGAGTTGACGTGATCAGGCGCTGGTTTAGACGTTGGGGAAAGCTCAGCTCTTGGAAGGGAAAAGAAGAGTTTGAGAAACGAGACCCTCCCATCGGATGCGCGGCCAGATCAGTTGTGGATTGGAGCGTACGAGTATGATATTACGTTCCCGTCATGAAAGCGCTTCCCTTCCTCCCCCGCTCCCTCACTCACTCACGTCCGCGGATGCTTTTTGGGAACCGCTCTTCCCCAATAACCGGTAAGACCTTATCCCTCGATGGTGTGATGCCCAGTCCTATCACAAGTATGGTAAGAGTAGACCAGACTACTTGTGAGTGCGGTGTGATACGGTACACGGTAGATCCCGTTAATCGCAATCACATGAAAGATGAAAAACGGGGCGCAGAGAAAGAAAGCGGGAAAACCGTGTCTCAGGCCACTCGGGGAAAATCGTTTCCCCGCAGATATCTTTAGTAACCACAAATGAAATCCAGAGCTTAACGGGAATCCCTTTTGTTCGTTTTCGAGGACAAGGCTGTCTCGTGGGCTTGGGGGAACCTTAAAAAATTTCTTGCCACCGCTGTCATTAGTAAGCACCATTCTTTTGTGGTTCATTACTGGAAAGTTGTAGAAACGCACGCTTCATCCCTCTATTACTACAAATACTCGTAGCGGGACCGAACACCCCTCAAGAGAAAGTACAGTATGGACAAATGACAATTGAGAAAAAAAGAATATAGAAGAGATAAATCGTCAAGTGTAGGTAAAATAAAACAGAAAAGCAAGCAATCCCGCTACTGCTTCACAAGAATAGGTTGTGGAATTTGTCTCAACGTTCTATCAATAAAACCCTAATTAAACAACTCTCCAATGGAGAGTTTTTTTTTTTCCCCCTCAATTGCATTGCCATATAATTGTAGGTAATTGGGAGTAAGCTGCTCGATAGCAAAAAATAGCAGATGCTTCCAGTGCTCGTAGAGAAATTTTAACAGAGTATTTGTAATTTGTAAAATCCATAGTCTGACTTCTATCCAACTTGGAAATACCTATCAGATAATTGGTATGGCCAAGCAAGCCCTACAAGTGGCATACATAATGCTACTCCATCAGGCTCTAAGCCATATATTCTATTGTCTGCAGATATTCTTTCTGGAACACCAAGACAATTTTCTAATTATTTCTTTCTTTCTTTAAAGATATATTTAATTTTTTTATTAATTAATCTTTATGTACAGATCAATAAATTAATTGTAGATAAACTACCTGAAGTATATCTTCCATGCCTCTGGCTCCATCTCTCTCTTGCCTCCTCCATCAGATATTGATTCATATTGATGCCTGTTGATATATTTCAAGCTCTACAATGCCCAACTCCCACTCACATGGACCCTTAAAAAGCATAATGCTAGTGACACTCTATAAAGAAGCAAATATGGCTTCACTAAATTGAGAATGGGGATAGAACAACTCTGGAAAGCATTAAACCTATTTTCCCGGTCACGGGCCCAAACCTGTAGCAAGCCCACAAGAAAGTCCACTCAAAATCCATCAAAAAGTTCCCACACACGGTATGCGCTCCCACTCGATATAAAACGCCTTCTGCACCTGACCCCTAGTTTTCAAAACTACTCTCCTTAAAATTAGACTGGGCCATAGAGCCCTTGAGGTAGTTCCACCAGGGCTCAATTTCCTTTAAATGGGTCAGCTAGGAGGCTAGAATGTAGAATGGTACACGCATAATTCCTTGCCGTTGGGGGCATCGTGAACCAACATTTCTTTCCGACGGTGGATCGCAGAGACATTCGCGATATCGAGACGAACGAACGAACGACGGCGAAACGAACGGTGAACGAACAGGGATGCAAGGCAACGGGCCAATCAAAAACTAAGGCTCTGTTAGGCCTGAGCCGTTCGTCAATTCAAAACGCGTTTTGAGTCGACAGGAGGGGTTAAAGAAGATGTTAAGGCATGTTATAGGGTATGTTAAATCGTATGTTTGACAGGATAACAGTTGCAAAAAGGCGTTTTGAATTCACGAATGGCTCGAGCCAAACAGAGCCTAAGCGAGTGATGGATTGTGAATCGAAACGCCAAGATCACTCATGTGAAACGATCGCACAACTCTTAGGGGGAGAAAACTTCAACTCGCCAACTTCTCTAACTATCGCGCACTCTCTTTCTCTCTCTCAATTCCTAACTAACTAACGGTAATAGCAGGAGTATATGTCGACGATGCAAAAGACAAAGTCCTAACCCCTCCCATCCTTCCAGGTACGTCTCCCACATACTAGCAAACAAGAAAAGCTAACAGAAAAGACAGACTTCGGCAACCCAGCCTCCGGCCCTCCTTTGGCCTCATCGCTTTCCTTTGTGCCTTCCTTCCCCCCGCCATCCTTCCGGCGGATGCATGTCTCCAAAAAAAAACTCCTGCACACTCCCGCGATCGAAGCGCTTTCCCGAAAAGCCAAACTGCGCAGGCGGAAGCCTATATGCGCCCGAAGCCATAGCGCGCCCGAAACCAAAAGCGCGCTCCCGACAAACAAACCACCGCGAGAGTATGCCGAGCAGCACCTCGCGATTTCCAGCGATTACGGCCACCGGATGATGATACTTCATGCCATTGTCATTTCAACAGGGCCCTTTACCAAGAATTTAGCAGTCGGTTTGGACTTAAACCATTATCCCTCACAACATAATAGCAGCAGTGATAGGGCCAGCCAGACATGCACACATTTCTAGCACGAGTCCTCTAGCGGTAGGGGATAATGACCGAACCGGACGAGACGATACAGGCGAAGCCGACCGTTGTTCCTAGTCGCCTCTGTCGAAAACACCTCTGCGAGCAGACACCACAGACAACTGCCGATTGATCAAATACCGCATTATCCGGCGGTAATTTGCCACAGGATGCTGCTCCCGCCAAAGTTTCTACTTTCTCGAGGGAAATGACTTCCCGAAGAGGTTTACTCTCGCTTGCCCATTCGGCCACACTTTATTTGACCGCTCTAGCACCATTCCCAGTATCACCAGATAATGTACCAAAGGTACTTGCTTATATGGTCTTGGCACAGTACTGATATGATAGCTACTAAACAAATATTAGTTGTTATAGCATTCATTCGTGCCAATATGGGCAATCTCGTTACCCGGCAGATTTACAGTCCTTGCGCTGGGATACTCACCGAAGATGAAAGGAGGCGGCAATTCGTTATCGGCTCTAAGATTGGTGAAGCTAAGGAGGATATCACGCATGTGAAGAAGGAGATGAACCCCGGAGTGGATCGGTCGAGGAGGGCATCAACGCCCTCTGAATTACTCAAACAGTAATATGGTGAAGATCGGGGAAGCCGTTATGAAAGCTCAAAATGGCGATAAAGAGTACCCACGCAGGCTTTTGCACGGGCTTGCAGAGGTGTGCAAGGAGTCCGGAGGTCATTGATGAGAGTATTGAAAATGCCCCAATAAAGTTGGAAGAATAGCGCTTGGCTCCAAGTCGGGCGTGACCAGGTTCGTGTCACCACAGCATGATGAGTGGTTGTTTCTACTACATTTTTAAGCCGGAACCACTACACAGAGTTTATCAGTATAGAATTTAGTTTTTTTTTTACAAAATTTGCTGGACTTCAGTATTTCTCGTGGATGCTAAATAGGTACTGTCTGGATAATACATTAAATTAAGCCCTCCCATGATCTAAAGTGATGGTACTCGAATAAAGGATAGTCCATCCCAACTCTACACTTATTCCGTCCCGTCCTATTCTCACCACAGTAATCGTAGTTCATCGCCTGCCTCAGTAGAGCAAGAGGACTATGATAGAGGATAGGCCAAGTGGGCTGGTAGATGATCTGATTCACCGTTTGAAATATCGATGACTATCTAGCACAGCATAGCACTAGCGTGGAGGATACGACCAAATACCAGGAGAACACCGTACACAGTGTTAAACCTTTAAGGGCTTACCCCCGACTGCCAGATTTGGCGTTAGTCTCCGAGTCCTAAGGCGTCAAGGTGCAAATTAATAAGTAATCCCAAAGCCCAAACCCGAGTGCAACCCCATGATCATGCACGGACCATGAGGCTTATATCGCCAAGCCAAACCAACAACTTTGAAGTTCGTAGTGCGACAACTTCGTCTCACTCCTAAAACCAACCAGATTGACCCATTGCCAGGACGATGTTTGAAGAACCCCAAACGAAACGGTAACCTCTACTCCGCCTCCGATTCTGATCCACCCTCTCTCTCCTAATTACTACGCCACTGACAAACGATCGATCGATAGAATCCGTCGCGAAGACCTCTACCCCCCGCCTCAATCCCCCAATTCTACCGCCGGTTCCAGCGACTCATCGCCGCAACAGCCCTACCACCGCCCAGAGTTACATTTCGAAGAGATCGTTCATACAATTGCCCCAGCCACACCCGCGCCCACTGAAGCAAACCCCAACCATACTGACGATGGCAACGAGTACTCCTTCCCACTGTTCAGCAGCACCACAACCATCATCCGGCTCCGCTCACCAACCCCGCCTCCAGATCCTTACGTCCTCGCTCTAAAATCCCAATCCCGGCCGGTGGGATACTACATCCCTACTGCTACACAACTCACGCTTTTAAAAGCCCGCGCAGCGGAAGTAGCCATAAGCGGGGAGAGTGTGCGTGCCAGTTCCCGTTCGCTAAAATACGCGGTCACGGGACGGGTACTGTTCGGTGAGGGGGTGGTTGGGGAGAAGAGGGGGAGGAAGAGGCCGGGGAAGAAGCGGAGGATACACTTGCGGAAGATCGCGGCTAAGGAGAAGGTATTGGGGGAGGCGAGGAGGAAGAGTATTGCGGGGTTGGAGAAGTATAAGGGGCTCACGCCCGAGCAGTGTGAGGCAGTTACTAAGGCGGAGAGGACAAGGAAGAATCGGGAGAAGAAAATTAGGGAGAGGGCTAAGAAGCGGGCTCTACGGGAGACAGGAAGGGAAGGTGATGGGGGTGTTTAGATTGAGTTAATCCAGCTTTTACCATGACACCCCGCGACTACCTGGCCTCTCATAATCTATTTAGATAAATGGTTGAGGATAGGCTGAGCCTCCTCCGACTTCCAAAACTCCCCCGACGGAAAGCCAAACTTCGCGAAAGCACTCTCCTTCATCTCGACAGAGTAACCCGGATTTGTAGGAGTAACATAATACCCCTCCTTAATAACACTCGGGTGCAAGAAGTGCTCGTGCAGGTGGTCCACATACTCCAACAGTGACAACTTGCCACTAACCACCACATAGTCAATCGTGCTCAAGTGCTGTGTGTACTCAGGGAGCCCCACGCCGCCGGAGTGTGGGACGATGGGGACGCCAAACTTCTTCGCCATAAGTAGGACCGCTAGGACTTCGTTGACACCGCCCATTCTGCAGGCGTCGATTTGGCAGATGTCAATTGCCTGGGCCTGCAGGAGCTGCTTGAATATTACACGGTTTTGACACATTTCACCGGTGGCGACGCCGATGGCATGGGGTTTCAGGGCTTTTCGGATCGAGGCGTGGCCTAGGATGTCGTCCGGGGAGGTGGGCTCCTCAATGAACCTGGATCTATTAGAACCACACATTGACCTGTATGATGGCTGAAGGATATCTACCAAGGCTTGAATTCTGCGAGTTGGTTCATGTGGTGAACTGCTTCCGGGACAGACCAGACCTAGAAATAGTCAGTTTTGATTTTCCTGTCAATAGACAACGTGGGACAATCCTGATTCGCATCGACCATGAGAACATTTCCTTTATCGTATCCAATAACCTCACGAGCGATTCTCAGCCTCCTCCTATCCTCTTCTACGCTTCCTCCAACCTTAATTTTAAAATGTTTATATCCCTGTGCCAACGTCTCATGCAGAAGGCTCCTCATCTTATCATCGCCGTATCCCAACCACCCTACACCAAAATTAGCCCTCGACCAATAAACCCTGCGGAAGGAGCATACCGGCAGAGGTAGTATACGCCGGCACTGCCCTGTCCTTCAAAGCATCCCGAATCCTCCCCTCTTTCCCACTCTCACCCTCCTTCAACATAGTAACCGCCTCCTCGGGCGTAATCGCATCGGTGATGTACCTGAAATCAATGCACCTAACAAGCTCCTCTGGTGACATATCCGCCACCAACCTCCACAACGGCTTCCCAACCTCTTTGGACCAAAGATCCCAAAGCGCGTTCACGACCGCTCCCAAGGCAAGGTGGATAACTCCCTTCTCAGGCCCGATCCAGCGCAATTGCGAATCCGATACCAGCCACCGCCACGTCTTGCCCATGTCTGCTGTCAGGCTTTCTAGCGAGCGGTTGGCAACACGCTGGGCCACTTGCTCGATCGCATGGCAGACAATGTCGTTTCCGCGGCCAATGGTGAAGGTCATCCCGTGGCCACTGTGGGCACCGTCGGTTTTGAGGATGCAGTAGGCGGCTGAGTAGTCGCCTGCTTGGTTCATGGCATCGGAGCCGGTTTTGTCGAGGGATGTCTGGAGGGTTTGGTTAGCTGGCTTCCTCCCCCCCCCGAAATTGTGGGATATGAAGGAGGGAACTGACTGGAAAGCGGACATCGCGAGATTCGTAGCTAATTATTTGTACCATTTTAACAAGGAATGACTGGTGGTGAGATCAATTGCCCGTTGTCGCTGGCTTATTGTGAGAGGCTTCGCAATCATGGTTATTCTTCATTCCGGCATTGACTTATATATCTCCCCGTCTGTAGGGTAACAGCACAATTATCCAACACTCGGTCCACCTCTTCCGAGTAATACGTTCCCGAGAATGTTTCCCATTACGTTTCGAGCTTCGGCGGAACTGTACCGAGACCAGTGATGCGCGAGGGATAAGTTAGCGTGGGCCGGGTGCATAGGGAAACCGGTTCAGGACTACAGGAGCTCCGTGAAGCCTAGCATTATCGGGTCGGAGACACGTCCCCGCGTGGCATCGAGGTGTAACATATTAGGCCTTGAGAAGGGAGGGCGAAACGAATTGTGGGAGAAACGATCCCTTCGTCTGTTTTCAAGCACAACGCTAACTTCCGCACTACATGAACCTTAAGAATTTCTTGCCACCACTATCATCATTAGTAAGAAATGCTGTTGTTGGTTACTAGAAATCCGCAGGTGTGCACACTTCAGGATACCCGTTACCGCAGGTACGCTGAGAACAAATGAGAACTACAGCAGTAACCCAAAGCATGTGCCGTCTTAGCCGACAAGAAGGGCGATGATAATTCAAGAATCTCAGAAGTCCAGGAGAAAATGGTTGCAACCATCTCTCCCAAACAGGCATTGGGGGAGCGCTTTCAGCACTCACTAAAATCACTAAAAGTGCGTGAAACTCGGGAACAGACGAAGGGATATGAGGCTTGTCCTCAATGGGCGATTTACGGTTAGTTTGCGGCGGTATGAGATGTTTTATGGCCGCACGAAAGATACAGTACTGCCTAAGTTAAGTAACGCGACGAAAGGGTACAGTGCAGTACGGTATGTACAGTACAAGCACGTGTACATACAGTACCGGTACTAAGCAAAGTCTCAACTATGATACCTCGTCGCACTCGAGCGGAGTATGATAAACCGAGAGAACTTCCCAATCAAGTAATGATTTCAACATGGCTAGATCACAATACGATGTAGCGCTGATAGGGGTAAGCAATCCGCAAGATGCACACTCCGGGACTATAAAGTTATAATTGATCAGACGCCGGAGCAGACTACAGAAACTATAAATAACTGTCGATATCATTATTTGCCATTCCCCGGGCCTGGACTAAAAGTCCGCAACCGCACGCCTTTACCCGCTAATAACTCAGCGTGTCTCCGAGTAGAACCAAAGCCGAAGAGGTTTCGTAAATTAGTACCATACCAATTAACGACAACTCGCCAGCAATAGTCATGATCCACCCCTCAACTCACTACAGCAAGCTAGGTAGCCCAACCAGCCAACCAAAGCACCCCAGCTAGGTCTCTCTGAGTTTGAACCCCCCTTTCACTATTACCCTTCCCTCCCTCTCCGAGGGTCCGCCGCAGAAACCCACTATCCCTTCGCGAAAGCCTGCCTAAGGAAGTCTCGCAGCTACTCGAGTACATACCCCCTATCCATACCCACCCCTACCTCATTTCCCATATATCGCTTGCATGATTTTCTGATTTTTTTCGTCCCTAGGGGGTCGCCTATTCTCCATCAGTCATGGATAACTTGCCGCAATCCACCGAAGCCTCTTCCACTCGAGCGCCAACCACAAACACCGAGTCCACCCGTTTGTCGTTCCGTATGGTAAGGTATGCTCGCCTAATATTACCGACTTACCTCCTGGCTATTCAGGCAGGCACATATCATCTACACTTGTAAAGTGCCGGTATCTTACGGCCCGCGATTCACTTCTCTCCCATCGTCACGCTATCATAAACACCGGTCATCACCCGACGAGTGATATTCTGTGAAATCGATAAGCGCCAACTTTGTAAGAAACCGAAGGGTTGATGTAAGAGTCTAGTATCCACCAAGAACCTCAGGGCCTGAAAGCCGCATTGAGGCCGTTCATCCCTAGAATTTAACACAAGGGGTGTCTGTTCGTTTGTCTGTTAAATAGTCCCCCAGCTCCCAGGTTCCGGGGGTTGAGAGTGCCATACGCATCCCATTTTTGAGAGGGTAAGATCAAAGATATAATTGCCGGAGAGCAATGGGGAAGGTAAACCGTGCAGCGGTATACGGAGCGGACTAGAATAGGGCTTGGCCGGCAGAGAGGAGCGGTAGGAAAGGTGTAAAATCATCATAAACTTCGTTCTCTCATTTGGCGGCGTCTTCTCCAAACTAACGGTAAAAATAGGAGTATAAGGAAAACATAACGAAAGCATCCCGACCCTTCCACCGATCACCACACGTCATCCATCTCCTCCATTCATGTCCCCATTCCCTCGCACACACCCATGAGCACAAAGGAAAGACATCAATGGAGAAGGTTCTACGTAAACAGTGATACCTCCAGAAAAATAGAAACTACCCCCAACATTCCCGAGAGCTCTACGATCAACCACAGTCCATGGCCCCTCACCAGGAAATTCAAAAACTTTGACAATAATCACCAGGAGAAGCGCTTTTTTCGTTTCCTTCGTTCGGGCGGACCTACAGTGCTTCATCCGGCTACTTCTCCTCACTTCCCCATGGTACTTGAGCAACAAATGGTGGGATAAGTAAACTAAACAAGGGTCCGGTACACGAGAGAGCTTTAGCCTCGCTAGCTTTATTGCTGCCCGAATATCCGCGTTTCTACACAACAGAGTTGGGTTTCCTTCGGCCCGAACTCTATCCACCCACCACGCTCCAAGAAGATTCCTAAGCATGGGGGGTAAGCCACAACAGCGGCTTCTTACTACTATCACAACAGAGTATTGGCTATAGCTCACATTAATAGGACTCGCTAACAAGTCGAGTAGTCGGGTGCATCTCAAGAAACTAGGACTACAAGCAAAGAACTAATTAAACTCAATTGTCAATGGGAAAATTTCCACCGTTTATCCGGCGATTATCTCACGTCATACAGTACAGAGCACCAATCCGCACGCCACGAAACTCCTATTTGAACCATACCAAGATAAATTTCCTCCCCTCGTAGAAAAAGAAAAAAAGCCAAAAGAACATATAACATTTGCAAAGGAAAAAACCGCACAATGGTAGCGGCCCAGGGAGTGACAGTGGGCCAAAGAGGAGCGGAAGTGAGAAATCACCGCGTGAATGGAACTAGGAGTGAAGTGAGAGGAGTCGTTCTTGTCTTCCACCAGAAGCACGGAAAGAGAAACTAGAAAATACAAAGAGAGAGAAGGTGGCCATCATAGAGAGGGCTGACCTTCTCAGCAACAAGCAACAAAACAAAACAGTCACCCAACCAAGTAAAAGGGCTCACACTCTCTGCCCTGACATCCACATATCCGCTTCCCCACATATCTCTCTATCCGCATAGCGGTTGCTCCTCCCCATACTGCTGTTAGGATTATACCATCACACAATACGCCTCTCAGTGAAATATCCTTCTTTAGTTGAATAATGAGTACCAAAAGACTAAATCAAATTTTAATATCCAGATGACCGCAATAATCCCAATCAATAACCTCAACAAGATAAGAACCCCCCTGAACAGGGAAATATGTGTGTGTGTGCAAAAGTTAATAGAACGAAGCACCGCTACAATTGACCGAGTGCGGAAATGTTAGCAACGAACCCTTCTCAAAGGAGGAGGTAGAAGGGAATCACTCACGAAGAGTATGAATGCTATACCGGTAATAAATGGTCTAGTAGGGTCGTGATGGTGTCGTTGCTCTGGTAGCAAGGTTGTGGTAGCAGCAAGTATGGGATTGAATGATAAGCGGGGCCGGAAGAATCACGCCCTTTGGAAGCGGGGGTGATATGGGGTGATATGCGGAAATCTGGATTGACTACCTAATGTCAAGCCGTAGCCCTAGCACAGTAACCTAGTGTTCCCAACCGTCCAATTCGTCCGTTTCTAGGATAGGACCGGACGGACTACCCTCTTACAGCCCGAAATCCTATGAACAAAAGGGCCTTGTTAGCCCCGATGTTTCAACAATATCTGAGGTTGTTTATGGTATAATGTGTTGTCCCCCGCAGTCTCCCCGCCGCCCATAGTAGTCCCGTGCAGTCCTAGGAACAGTGTTCCCAACCGTCCCGGGCGTCCCGGGCATGGTGGGTAAGGACCGCAGGGCATGGCGTCCGTCTTTGATAATGACTGCCGTCCGAGGGGTTGACGCCCGGGCCCGGGAGTCTTAATACAAATGGCATCTTCCAGCCGTCCCGGGCAGAGGTTAGGACGGACCACAGAACGTGAGTCCGTCTAGGCAGAGTTCCAGGAACAGGCGTCCGTCCCGTCCGAAGTTAAGGACGGACGGACTGGACGCTTGGGAACACTGTCTGGGAAGTCCCCAGAGGTCTCCCACTATCTCCTTGACTACCACTGTTTCACACTGTAGGGCCCACCGTCCTACCTAAAGACTCTCGTCCTGCATTTTCACCGCCCCGGACAGACTACACATGGCTATCCCTCCCCGTCCAGTGCTCTTGCCAGTCCCCCCATGGGGCTCCGCTGGGCCCCCGGACAGTTGGGAACACCGGTCCCAGACAGAGCTACACAGCCTAGCAGTCTGTTCAATCCTGAACCCATCCTGAAAACTGAACAAACAAGCAGATTGCGTGAACCTGGTGGGAATGCTAAGGTTTATCTTTGTGAATGTGCCTTCTACTCAGGAGCAAATTTTGAGATCCTACCTAATACCCAAAAATACTGGCAACTTCGGGCGCATTCCACAATCCAAGCAGTAATGCTTGGGTCATAGGAATATCCTCCGCGGTATAGTATGGTGTAGTATTTACCGAGAGGAGCAAGATATCGGGTGCCTGAGTTGGGTGGCGTGATGAATGGTAGTGCGCTGCCGTGGATGCATATCCCAGCCGTATGAGATAAGGGACACAGTGTTCCCAACCGTCTCGGGCGTCCCGGGCATGGTGGGTAAGGACCGCAGGGCATGGCGTCCGTCTTTGATAATGACTGCCGTCCGAAGGGTTGACACCCGGGCCCGAGAGTCTTAATACAAATGGCATCTTCCGGCCGTCCTCACCGGGGACCGGCCGTCATTCGCAGAGCCCGGCCATCATTCGTAGAGCCCGGCCATCATCTGCAAGGCCCGGCCATCATCTGCAAGGCCCGGCCATCATCTGCAAGGCCCGGCCGTCATCTGTAGGG
>LN891115.1:127544-180643 GCA_900010015.1 Tuber aestivum | reverse complement strand
CCCGGCCGTCATCTGTAGGGCCCGGCCGTCATCTGTAGGGCCCGGCCGTCATCTGTAGGGCCCGGCCGTCATCTGTAGGGCCCGGCCGTCATCTGTAGGGCCCGGCCGTCATCTGTAGGGCCCGACTCTCATCCGCAGGGCCATTTGCAGGTGAGACACCTATAGGGCCCGGCCGGCCGTCCGGGTAGTAGTTAGGACGGACCACAGAATAGGCGTCCGTCCAGGGCAGAGTTCCAGAAACCGGTGTCCGCCCCGTCCGAAGCCAAGGACGGACGGACTGGACGCTTGGGAACACTGAAGGGACGGTGAGGGATCGCGGGGGACGGAGGCGAATTGTCGGAGTTTACCGCATCATACGGGGCACCCGGGCCTATAGTCCGTCCGGTCCTAATCCTATCGATTGCAGTGCGCCCGGACATCCGAAAAACCCAACGATGAACTACGGCTATAGTCCTCCCCATCCTATCCCCAAGCGTGGTTGACCGTGCTGTTGGGAACACTCTTGTACCCAATTAAGTACAAGACAAGTGGTGTTAGAGTGTTTTTATAAGGAAGAATACAGCAAAACAAACCGCACTGATAGAAGAAGCAGTAAACAGGAAGTTTGCCATTTTAGGAGCTATAGAAATATCAGCTCGGATTGCAAAAGCGGGTGAGAGGAGGGAGAGATGAAAATTCCTTAACTCATAGAAGTCCTATAAGACTAACCCGGCTCAACTGACCTCCGAACTGCAAAACAGCAAGAGAGTCCCATTAGGTTGCCCAGAATTGAATTGTAGGTAAAATGTTTTTATCAAAGGTGAATGACTTAGCAGAGTGAAAAAATGTTCTATAACAAAAGAAAGCACATTAGATGTGCGGGATGTCATCCCCCGCAGCATAAATATATAAAAATTCAAATGCCCTTGAACAAACAAATGAATAAATAAAACAAATGTCCTGTGGAGAAAAGCTGATCTATGCAGAGCCTAAAGACCCAACCCCCGGGGTCCCTGGCTCTCGGATTGGGCGACGGAGGAAAAAAGACCGGTGGAAGAATGGTCCTTCAAGCCCCAAGGAAACCAAGAGGAAGGAAGAAGGGAAGGGGGGGGGCCTTATATAGGCTCCTCAGAGGCGTGTCTAAACCTTGTAACATCAGAAAACCTGTGGATTTGAGTGCGTGTACGTCATTCCCCTAGGAGACACGTCGGTTCGGGAGGCCCGGAATGTAGAGGGGGGATGATGGCCGTATAGGAGTTTGCTGAAGGTGACCCGCGAGGGCTCCTCACTATGCTAAATGGGATCGGCGTTTGTCTCCTAACATATCAAGGACCAGTTGACCGCCCAGAAAACCCAGAAGGGAAAATAACATCGCCGCTGCGAAAGAAACCCCCCCAAAACACTACGACCCTCCAGAATCGGGGGCAATCCAGAACTATCCTGATCCTTAAACACCCATACCTTATGCCTAAAACCAATTAGCACACAGGGCGGAAAAAAAAAACTCCAGGATTTCGAATCGTGTAGGTTGTGAAAGAAACAAAAAGTTACTCTACCACATGGGAACCCGCATAAGGTCCGAAAAACACTGCCCAACTACCTAGCCGCCTAACGGCATGCCCCATGGGCAACCGAACACACCCAGCCATGGATATAAAGATATGCTTAAAGTACCTTCTCTCCCAAATCCACTCTATGAAATTTTCCCTCCCAGTAGGAGATCCTAATACTAAACATTAACCGAGCTCCCAGAATAACAATTCGCAGCCAATTCCTTAGTCCATCCGATCTATTGGCAAGATTCGATCCGGGCTGCGATCCCACAAAGCTCGTCCTTAAGTTGATCTCCCGAAAAATCATCTTATATCACTCGTGTTACTTGGGAAGGGGTCAATATACAGGCTACCCACAGTCCAAATATCAAGTTCAACTCCGAACCTCAGGAGAACGAGTTGCTAGCTAACGTCAGAAACAAATACATATGATGTTTTTTTTAACAGGGCGTCCTACAGCTATGACTTTACTGAGCTAGTTGCAGGACGCTTGCCATAATGAGACCGAGCGAATTTCTCGGCTGCAGTGAATACCCTGCGATTTAGTTATAAGATTCACAAGCAGTGGGAGCCCAGTGGGTAAGAGAGAGCTATATTCTGAAAAGAAACTCCCTTGGAGAAGGAAAATCCACGACTGCCCACGGGGGAGAAAATGAGGAAGGGGAAATGAGCTGCTTTTCTGCTTTTTACACGGGCTATCAACTCGACAAGATAGTGCAAGAAATAAAGAGGGAAAGGACCACGTATTTATAGAGGGTAACTTGTAAACCCTAAATGAGGTTCAGCAAAGGCACCACATGGGAACCCATGGCCGCCCCAGAAGCCTTGATCTACAACCCCCTCATTCAAGACATATTGTCCAACTATGTAAAATCTACTAGAACACTGCGTCGGTGTAGAAACAGGAATATCAAAGCAAACACCTTTTCCCCTTTCACCCACCTCTCATCCCACATAAACTATAGCTACAGGTTTCCCCTTTTTACTATCGAACGGTACCAGTAGCATATTGTGAGAATCTAGAGGCCAATGGCTCTCATCCGGGGGGTCCCTAGCTCCCCATGTTGGCGATAAGAACTATAGCTCCTACTGCAGAGTCCTCCTTCGACTCGATTCTAGATTACTCGATTTAGTATTCCACAATAAATGTGGGATTTCACAGCTAGGTTCCTCCTAACCGTGTGGGAGGTTAGGAAATCTCAGCCACTGCGTCAGTTTGGATATCCACAAAAAAAAATACCAAGGGAAGAAATACCTACCTCACCAGGAAGTGCATAAGTTCCTCCTCCTTTTATTATGGGCTCAGGAAGCAAACCCAGCGGTTTGCAACATGGCTATGATACTAGAATCGGGAATAAGTAAGTAAAACCAAGTAGTTCTTCAGCCCAGAAATGCTACTAGATACTAAGATATGTTTTTAACAGGAGATAGGTCCCAAAGTAATTATAGAACTATTCAGGGGAACAGGGATAAGATTTGTGAAATATAGTAGAGCCTACGATAAGCTGGGCCCAGGCAGGTAGTTATCTCAGACTAATTAGTTCCAAGCAGTGAACTTCATCCAGGCCAGGAAGAGTATATGAAGCGAACCCCAGTAAACCGATCGTCCCTCAGCAGCAAGACACTAGAAGATACTCCCGCCTCGTCTTTCAGAAGACTATGATGTATAATCACTCCCCAAGGTCTCCGGCTATCGAAGCGCTTCCTCAGTAAACCGATGCAACAATTAAAGAAAAGGAGTGCCGGGTTAGCGCAAAGAAAATTCAGCACCACACCCCGACCCCCGAATCATGAAGGTAAAATAACTGCCCAACTTCTAACTCCAGAGCCCAGGCACGGTACTAATGATCCAAAGGGTTCTCTGCTGTTAAGTCACTAGAAAAATACCTAGACGCCGCCAGATTTCATTGGACAAGGAAGTAATGTACCCCCACGTAAATGCCACACTCGACCCGGGCAAATATTCTAGCTGATCCTCATGCAGCGGGATACCTGTAATATCACACTACAGAAACCAAGTGCACATTCAGCCAGCTCACATCGATATTTCAAACATCAGCGGTGTAGAGAAATCCTCAAACATGATTCCCACTTGCGATTACGATTCAGACTTCCAGTTATGAATCAAGATCCAGCTGTCATTATGCAAGCCACTCATCACAATCTATCACTCACAGGCACATCCGATGCCATCCCGACAGAAAACATCTCCATACGCCCCCGAGGTGAAATCACTGGATCCAACATTACCCGAGCAGCTATCAGCGCAACGGCCTACACTCCAACACCAACAAAATCCCCCGAGGCCTCTGCTCTGCATCTCGGATACATCAACCCCACTTTCCATGCCTCCCGCTACACACCGGGGAAGCGGGTTAAGCAGAGTTCAAATCATCACTTCCCTCGCTCCACTCTATACCATCCACTCAGACAAGAGAATTCGTCATACCGTCAACCCCTCCGTATTCCACCCCACCCCACAGGGGCCACCAACGTCAGTCACCATAGGACGTAAATTCTGGAAACCAATGAGCTTCCTGGTATGGCGGTATCATAAATTGACGGCTTCCCTGATACAGCGTCTCGGTTATGCAGCATCTGCAAGCCCCAGACCGCCCGTTCGCCCGACTCTACTTAGCCGAAAGTTTACTTCAACGCTGGCCCGACAGGCGAATTTATCACATTGAGCTGGCTATCTGACCCCCCCCCCGCCCAGCCTACAGCGTTGTAAAATCGCCTCCAACACGTTAGAAACGATCTTAGGTTTCGGCCTGTTTCTCCCCCCCGTCAGCATATCCTCCGCACGCAGCCTCGGGTCGGCCTGGCAACCTATTATCTTTTACATACTTTTCCCTTCCTTAAAGAAGCCGAGAGAGAACCGTGTGTATAGTGTTAATTCTATTATGACACGAAGCCGATTGGTTGCTAGTATTACAATCTGAGGAAGACATAACTGACATACAATACAATATTCTCCGCCCTTACCGCGCACACCGAACCCTGAAATACCGTCCTGTATTCTGAGAACGATAGGAAAATGAGTTATTTGGCAGCTGGCCGCACCATTTACCAGTCGCGCTGGCTGATTAGATTATGGAACAATGCGAGCCCAATAAGCCTTGCTGCACCGCACCCCACCGCGCAATACCATACAACAAGCGGTCTATCTATGGAACACATTTCCTCTCGTGGCGTACGAAGAGGAAAAAATCACCTTCTCTTCCTCTCTTTGCAAATAAAACATAAACACGCACAAGCAGTCCAGTGACGGTCAGAATACCGGGCAGCCCTTCTGTCTCCGGTAAGTCCAGCGTTTCCATTGATCGACGGGCCTCTCTAGGGGAAGCGTAAGAAAGAAAGAAGAGGAAAAAATGTCCTGCAATTACCCCTCGGCAAACCCTCTATCAAAGAAGCCGACGGCAAATCACGCTTCGGGCCGCCGGGTACCGGTATTGCGGAACGAACCGGTCACCATTTGCCTGAACGAATTCGTCGGAACAATTGGCCAGGTTGAGATTGTTAACCAGGTACTGTACAACGGTCCAGATGAGTAGTCATTGTACTGGTACGGTACTCTACTCGAGCAAGTGCTCGTGGGGAGTACCATATTTTTGTTTTCTTTTTTTCTTACTCTCTCTTCCATCCCCAGTCCTCAAATCGAAACTCCAGAATCCTGCATCTGACCCACACCTATTGGCCGGTTATGAGCGTCCGCTGGAGACATCTACCAAGCCCGTTCATGTACAAGTACTATACAGTATGTACTCGTGCATGTACCTTACAACCAGAGTTAACGCCAGTCTCGGTTCATTGCTGGAAATAAATTTACCATAGCCCGACGAAACTCCCGTCGTTGTGCGAAACGACGCGAGAACGAGAGCGAACCAGGGAAGAGGAAAAGAAAAAAACATCTTGAGCACAGTCAAAACAAAAGATATACTACTCCTCGACCCACTTCTAGAACTAGAACGGTACCGCTACCTCCGAACCTCCCATTCCGAGCAACTGGGGGAGATCCCACCCGGACAAACCCCTGCGGACCTACCGAACCCAAAAATGCGATTAGCTCAGCAACGGGACTTTCTGCAGAGCTAAGGCACAGGATAATAATCCGGTGGATCAAAAATCAGATAAAAATAAGGATTCGATAATGGGGGCGGAAGGAAGCCCGGTGACGATATAGCACATCAACAGCTCACGACCATTCGAGCTCCCAATGCCTCGTAGACCGGGGCTGCGGTCTCAGAGTATGGTATTTCCTTGAAATTTCCACCACGTTTACTGAATGTATACGTGTTGTCACTACCGCATTGTTACCTATCAAGAATAACTAAATATTCGGCGACCACAAGACAACCACGGTAAATATCCCCAGTCACTCATGAATAGCGGGTTTTGATTCACTCCTGCGGCGACTACACGGAATCCCTTACGTTTCGGAGTCGTAAAATGGACGGCGATGGATTTACCTGAAACCTCTCATTGAGGCAGTTTCCGGGATCACCGAGCACTAACCACCATAGGGATTCTTAACAAGAGTACCGTACGAGTCAGTTGAAAGATTCTATGGGCGCTCTTCCCGTCACAATAGGACCTGCCAGTTAGCTTGGATAGGCGACAATACAGGATGTATCATCTTGCAACGGGACATCGAAGCTCTCCAGGTGTGCATCTGGATCGGAGGGCCCCGAAAACCTCTACAGGAGATCAAAAGAAAAAAGCAAGTCAAAAACCAGTGTTAGGTTATGGGGGCAAGAGTCAAGAAGAGGCGGAGGGGTAGAGAGAAGAAAAAGTAAAAATTCAAAAGGACCAAGAATGTCCATTAAAAAGGAAAATAATGAGGTGACCTTGCTTTTCTCCTCATCCCCTCCTTCTCCCCGTGAAGTAAAAGGTTTTCTTTTTTCCTTCCCTTGCTGCGCTTTGCTGTGTCCATATGATCCTGTACTCGTACATAGACCATATAGTACTGTACCAGTTACCGGTATTGTACATGTCACACGGTTCGTGATATTTTGTGACGGGTTTCGTCGAATGAGAATTGAAGGTAGGCGCTCCGCAGAAATAACGTAACTGAATTAGAGAGTACTTCCATGGAACAACCAAGATAGTCACGACACAGGATAGACGAGACGGCGACAATACCGCCAATGAACAAAATTTGATAACAGGTGCTTAGAACAGCCGTTAGGGGAAGAAAGGCAGGGCAGGGGGGGGAGGAAACTAAAGTCTCCAAAATTCTCATGTCAAAGCCACGAGTTTGCCGGGGACGGGATCCCGGTACTCGAGCACAAGCTTTGGTAAAATATTTGGAAGCGGACCGCGCGGGACGAAGGCCCAAGGTAGGGTAGAAAGAGCGGAGAAGGGGGGGCGGGGGGGCGGAGGGGTGTAAATGTCCGTGTACAGTCATACATTACCTTAAAACAATGCTGCACCTCACAGATCCTAGGGCTCTACATTAGCGCTCCGCTGAGTCGGGGAATAAAAGGGACCCCCAATGATGATGAGATGGCCAAGATCTTAGTATGACAGAAACCCCCATGCGGGATGATGATTTTCAAGCCTTACCGTTCTCCAATAACGTGTCCGGAAAGTGGGAAGGAAGCCCCAGGAAGTTAGCTCGAGTGTTGAAACAGAAAGGTCACTCGCACAAGGGGCCAGCCAGGGTAAACCACGATAAAGGAAAAAACAGAGCCAGGAGATTAGCCGGAAGGTATCTCCAATTATCACTCGCAACATCCGACATTGACTAAAGGGAATTGATTCCCCACCTCCCTCCTGATCACCCTCCCCGTCAGGTGGATCAAAGGCATTGAGCCCGGGATAAAGCCATTGCTCAATCGCGTGAAATGGAGCTCACATTTCTCCCAGAGCGATCACGGATCCGCCAATTAAGTGAGATTCTCGGCAAGCCCACACGAGCGACTTTGGAGACTTTCCCTCGCAATCCGGGCTGACCACGCGTCGGCTTACTCCGGACTATCCCACAAGGCCCTCGAATTGGCAGTGGGGCGTCTGAAAATTTTCGGAGCCCTTGCATGACAGTCGAATGAAGGACATACCTTCCCTACTCGAGTACAGTACAATACAGCACCTGCTCCGTGATGTCAGTCAATTTTAACCCTTCACTTTTCCACAAAAAAAAAAAAAAAAACGACCCATCGCAAAGGGAGTAACAGCGAGGCGACGCTTGGATATGGATGAAAAAGAAGTAGGTTAAGTGAGAACTTCAGAGGGCCGCGTAATGGTACTTGTGAGAATGGAGGCCGAGTTCGCGACAAGACTCGCGCTGGAAGTGAGGCAGATGCGGTTCTAGAACCAACCAGATTGTCAGGATCTTATCCAGGATGCAAAATCGCAAAAGCCCCCAATGTCTAATACTGTACTTGTCTGAACTAATTCCACCAAAACAAAAAAACGGGGGGGTGGAAAGGCACGTGGATTTGTTTCGCCTTTTTGCCTGTGATTCTTTGTCTGAGGTCCGTGGGGGAGCCACGAGCATAATACTGTGTGGAGATTCAGGTACCCTTAGAGGGAACTATAATAGAAACTTAACATTCCACCCACTCATTCAGCCCAAATATGTCAGCTAAAGGGCACAGTACAGTGCTCGAAATCCGTACTACATTTAGTAAGCCTTGTTTCTTACCATTACAGGTACGGTACGGTATTTAAACATTCTTCCCTACAACCCCCGACGTTGCACACGCCCATAACACCGAACACAGCCCGTGGCCAAGCTTCGAGCAAAAAAGCCCCCCCCCCCCCGACTCCCCCAGATGAACATCTGAAAGGCAAGAAAAGTAATCTATCTCACGGACGGAAGTTTTCGCAAGTTCCACGGAGGCTGAAGGGAGGGGACGGGCCAATCGCAAGATTCGATGATTCAGCCTCTATTCCCCGAGAATCTGCGGCTCATACGTCTGAGTTCGACTGTGTTCAGAAAAAGAAAAAAATTGATCACAGATGCTTTGTAAATCTTCCGGTTAACTTACAACACATTCGTTACCGTAACTTACTGTCCCCAGCTTGATACCGTAGTCTAACGTTATTCCATTTTTTATATATTTTTTTCTTCTTCCCTCTCCGCTCTCATATGACGTGACTAAACCAGGATTTGTTACCCACGGTTTTCCGTTTGTCCGTCACGTGCGGAAACTTGCATTAACCGCGATCTCGTTTGTAATGCCATCATACGCGGCCGCCAAGTTGTGATACCAGATATCTCTCTCATAACTTCGAAGCGTCATAACGGAGCACTCGCAGAATTTGACCCTTGATTCTTTTTTTCTTTTTTCTTCCCTCCCTTCTTTCCTCCTCTGCAGCTCCCGCGTGGGGCGCGTCGAAAGGAATACGAGGGGAACAGTGCCAACAACATGAGATACTAATATTTGCTTGTTTGCTTTCCCTGCCGCGTGTTCGGCCTGCTGGGCTCCCCGGATAGGCCAGAAGCCGAATCAAGCTCAAAAAAGATACAATACGGTAAGTTGAGAAAGATAAGTAAACGCCTTGTGCGGGAAGCGCGAGTGGGTACTACCTGCTCCCAGTCATGGCCGGAGCTGGTCGAGAGAAGGAATGGCAAAAAAAATAATTTGGTCCGTGAGTTGATTTCTGTTGGTTGATTCAAGCCAGGATATACCAAGCTGCACTTGCGGGATCCCTCAAAATATGTGTTGGACTACCACTTGGGAAGTTATCATGTATGGTGCTCTGGTACCATTTGGACCCTGTGTTTTGTGGGGAGTGCCCCTAGGTGCGGAGGCCTTGGGACGCCGTACGGGTTGCGCACTACCATTCTCGAGTGGGCATGCTTAGAGGGACGGAATCGAGGTCCCATGACTGACTTGCCCTACAGGACCGGAAAGTATTTGCTCTTTTCAAACGGAGCTTCGGTTGGCGAGTGGAGTCTTAGATTATGCCGTATCCGCCATTTCCCATTCGATCCATCGGGACACCTCCCCGATCCTCCCATTGGCCCAAGTGACAGCAGATGACCCTTCAACAATGGTAACGATTCGGAAGAATTGCTATAACCAGGGATCAACACAACCTGCATACCGCACTTCGGGCAAGTATCTCCAACAATCCATCGGTTGCGGACAATATGCTAGTAGCTTCGGAGGGGATGAGGGTTTTCTGGAGTACGGTAAAACTCCGAGCGCCCTGCAGAAGTATCCGGAAATCTTGGCACCGCTTGGGCCAAGGAAACACCAAGATTTCCGGGTGCTTCTGCAGCGCGCAAGCGCTCGACTGTACTTGTGCTGTACTGCACCATGTTGGACAAAACTTTCAAAAAAAAAAAGGCTCATTTTTTTTTTTTTTTTTTACCGTGTTTTCCTTTCTTTTTTTTTTTTCCTCTTCCGCCTGCAGAAGGCATTGGCTCACTTGCTCGCCCATTCTTAACTTAACCGAAAAATAAGAGTGTCAAGTCTCCCGAATCTGGGCGCTAAACACCACTTCTGGGTATTTTATATCCGGACACAATACGAATTGCTAAACCTAAGTAGTTGCACAGTACAAGTACAGTACCACGTTTCCGCGAAGGGCAATACGCTCCTCTAGTTTCACCATTGATCCCGATTACTCGGCATCACGCATGAGATTCCACTGGATTGTGGGAGCGAATGTCATATTCATGTGATGTAGACACTTGCCCCCAGTAGCTCCAACATCGAATACACTTCTAACCAGGAACAGCTATCCACTGTATCCTCCCTAGACTGTTTCGAGGCAGTGGGCCATAAAGGCGGCATTGACCATGAATACGGTATGCTGAATCGAGGCTCATTTTCTCTCGATTAATCAGGAGGAGGTTGGGCAATGGAAAGAAATACCGGTAGGAGAATGTACGACCCCCGGATATGACAAGCCTCGCTCTCGGCTCTCGGCAGGCTTCCCTGGCTTGATGCAGGGCTGCGGGAAAGGTAAGGAAATGCAAGAATGGCAGCAATCATCGAAAGATTTCCCGGACACTTGCCTGCGAGTAGCCCTGCTGACAACACCACGCATGCTTGGAGGCAGAAGCGCCGAATCGTCCTATCCCGCGAAAGCCTAGACCATTCAGTAGCCTCGGTTCCGGTTTCCGGCTTTCATCGCCGGGAACGGCGAAATGAAAACCCCCTATCCTAAGTGGACACTTCTCTTCCCCTTTCCATTGTCCCAGGCCACAACTCCTTCATGTCCTTCGGAGTACCTGAGGGGGCATCGCGGTTGTGTAACACAGGAGCCGTTGCCAAGCGGTTCAGGGTGGAGGAATAACCCTGTCATACGGTAGTCAATCCAGGCAAACAAGCGAAGGAGAAGAAGCTTAGCATTCCCCTGCAAGGCTGACAGTTTCCCAGATCTCGACGAACGCGGACTTTGTCCTACCCGCGGGCCCCCATCAAGCCGCCTAAAAAAAAAAAAGTCGTAAATTGCGAGAGACATGCCGGTACAGTTTCCCAACCCAGATAGTCTCATTGCGTGTTTCACCGCGATTAGACCTCCACCACCCGTGAAGCCTTTGCGAGCGACATACCGGTAGAGTTTCGCAATGACCGAACCCTTCTAGAAGGATTGCAATTAATTCTGGCTGAAACTTCGAAATACCCGAGAGGTCCACTTACAGGGGAGAATCCCGGACCCGTCAGTGTGAAAAACCGACCTAGAAAAAGGCACCGAGGATGTCTTCTCCAATTTGTTCCCGGCGAGAAAGCCCGTAGGCCAACCTCTCGCGTCTTTATCCTAACCTCAAGCCCGGAGACGGCAGGGGGGCGGGGGAAGGGGCCGGTGCATATGCTTCAATACGATACCGCATTTAAGCGTTGAATACGAAGGTGAGGGGCGGGAGGGAAAGTATTAAAAAGAGGGGCCGATAAAAATAAAATATCGAAAGAGCTGCAAGGAAATGCAGAGCTGAACCGGTTGGAATAACAAATTTTCGTTGGCAAATCCAGCCAGGAGCGATCTCCGGGGCCTATCGGGGGAGTCTGGTTCGCTCTCGGAGGATGGTAAGACAACCTGATGCACCATGCCTGCGGCATAATGGTGGAAGGGCTCTTCTCCGAGGGGAGCCACTTGCCTCAAGCACGAAGTGCCCGAAAATAGGGATTAAAAGAATATATGTCTGTATGGCAAGAAAAGCCAATGAGTATCTGTGCGCCAATACGAAATACTGGTATGCCAACTGACCAGGTCAACAAACCGAACCAGCTAACCGTCTCAACAGAAAAAACGATAGTTTTAATGGACGACATGACACTGCGGAACGACGAATCGGATCCGCAGTCCTGGGATGGCAGTGAAGTGATGTTCAAGACAGGTCTCATCCTCCCATGCCCCATACAGCAGAGACTCCTATTTCACGTATCCCAGGACTCACGTGCCAATGTTCATCGCAGCGCAATCAAACATCGGGCGGCGACAACGCAACAACCAGCCGGAAAAGAGAAAAAAAAAGAGCCTAACCCAAATCATCACATCTCACTCGTGGCACAGGCCAGATGAAGGGCTGCACAGTCCTCTTACGAGTACTCGTACTTACCCGTCACCCACCCATCCATCCATCTATCCATCCGTCCATCCACCCCTCCGCTATCCATCTCTTTGATGCCTCACGCCAAACACTGAGGGGAGAGAGGCTCATCGCCGTAGATCCTTGCATTGATCTTTGACTCCCACCCCCTCGGCTAATAACCGTTGCTCCCTCGCCTGTCCAATCAGCAGGGAGGATTGGTCGAAACGGCCACAAGGGTGATAAACGGGTGAGTAAGAGAGAAAGAAGAAAAAGAAAAAAAAATTCAGAATCGAATGAGTAGTTACTCGTAGATGTTGGTGAATCCTTTTTCTAGGGGGTCCCTGCAAAAACTTGTCAGGTAGCTTGCAGGTAGGGCAGGGTAGTAATTTAGTTGTCCCCCTCGGGACCACTCAATTCCGGGTGGGCCCACCGGTATGACACTTAGTATCTGACATAAAATACCTGAAAATGAGACAGAGCCTGTTTCGCTAGTTGGGTGGTTCTGCAACAGCAGCTGTATTTTCCGATGCTTATTTTATTGCTGGATGCAAGTGCAATGGACTGGGAGCCTCCTGTAAGCACAGTCCGAGTGCCGTACTCGCACTGTACAGTACTCGCAGAGTGGAATCACGCCGGGTTCAGTCAGAGGTGAGTGCATGTATGCGCAGTCTGTGCGCGTGTTGTGTTTTTGGGCGTGGACCCGTAACTCAATATTAAGCCACCCACCTGGGGTTCCTATAAAAGGAAAAAAAAAATGAGAACTCAATGACTAACGTTCGGGGGGGTTTTTTTTTGAGGTATTAGTTCTTTGGGTCGTTCGTCACGGTTCACCTCTCAAGCGTTTGGATTCCGACCCCCCGGCGATCAGGTGGCAGAGAGAGAGTGCTCTTCAGTTTATGGGTTGCGTCTTGTAAATTAACTAATTGGCCTCTTTCGATGACAAACCGGCGTACTGATTGGCGGTTCGGAAGAGCAAGAGAACGACTTTGGAAAGTAAATTTTAATCAGCTAATCGGCGCATTAGTCACATTTTGGGGATCCGACAGTAGCCGGACGATATTTATAGCTTCTTCGAGTATCATAACTCATCCCGGACATTTTGAGGCTCTGTCGTACGAAAGAAGAGAAGCTGCTGAACTTGGTACATTGCTCGAACGTTACAGCACGGACGCTCAGGTGTCCACAGAGATTTTGCTATGCAAAATTCCAATCCTTGTCCTCAGGTGCTCTCGTGCCCCATGTCCGTTTGGGACGAGGACAAAAAAGTACAGCATTAGGAAAGCCAGCTGTCCGTGCGTAATTAAATTTACTTTGCACCGTGTCCGGAGGATGATGATCCCGTTGGGCGTCTCTCTCCGCGAGCTTTTGATCCGGATCCTTCGCGCTCAAGAAGTATCTGGTAACAATTGATACCTTTTCGGGAGGGTTTTGTGGTTCCGCCTGACGCAGTCCTATATTGTACCAGTGCGAAAAAAAAAACCACCCTTCAAGTCCCAATACCGGCTCCCCCATCTCCCCCCCCCCCGAGTACCGGTATATACCGTAATACCTGCACACTTTGAATCGGACGAGTGACCGACGTTGCGGCCGAAAAGGCTCCTCACAGCAATTGTAGGTCCGTTCCCTGTCTCCCTAGGGTCTCCAGAAAGCTTCCAGAAGCCACTGTATCTCCCAGGCATGGGTCCGAAGGACGCCACCCTTTCTTTTAAAATAATCGTAATACGGTAATACCGGTAATTCTTTAACTGCAAAGGTTAAGTCTGGTGACACGACGATTACACTTTTGCCACATACAAGGCACTCCCCTTGTTATCGTCGAGTTGCCAGAAACCCGGGTACTATTTGGGTATCGGTTCGTGGCCTGATTTTTGCCCATTTTCCGGTATTTCCCTTTTCTCCTTGGCTTTCAACACGGTGGCGTAAGGCTAGATCTAGGGATAGCCCCGGGTATGGGACGGAGGAACGGACGCCGTGTGCAAGTGAAGTGTGAAGTGGGTCTGTTTGGCTTACGGTACTGGAGGGGCGAAGAGATAAAATGAGTCTGTGTGCAGAGGAGGGGAATCCCAGTAAAGCATGCTAGTCGATGATCGCGGGAGGGACTGCTCGTGGAAGACTGGGATTGTGGTTGCGATGCTTTCTCGCTCTCGCTAACAGGAGAGGGTGTTGGCGCTACCGGGATGCTTTCTCCAGTGCTATACCAAATTAATCTGATAAGGAGAATGGCCTCTCCGTGAGTTACTTGTTGGTGCGGAGGCAGCTCGGGGTTCCGCCGAGAAGGAAGGAAAACCGTTTGAGTTCCCGGCAATAAGGGAGCAAACGGATTCGGTCTCGGTTAGGGTTATTGTTTCGAATCCTTATCATGATCTAAAGAGCTCATTGCTGTCGCCACTCCAGCGATCAGTGGTTCCATATGTTCTAGGTATGATATTATGTCTACCACCCTCATCCCCGCAAATCTAGGCAGAGAATCACCACAGCCCGCAGCTGGCAGCAAGTCAAAATAACACCATCGCCAGTACCGTATCGGAAATGACGGCGCCGTCTCGGATAGCCCGTCACTTGCCCCTCCACATCGTAGTGACCAGCATTTGGCGGGATATAATATCAGTCTCTCCTTGTGTTGGCCCGAGCAAGGTCAATCCGCTGTGATGCGGAGCCACACAAACCCAAGCGCAATGCATTTCATCTCTCGAGCACTGGGCAGCACCGTAACGGGCAAAGATAACGGGGTATTATAGCTGATCCCAACCACGGCGACTCTTCAGGGAAATACCCGGAACCCATTCTTGGGAAGCGACTTGTAATGCCAGACATGCTGATGCTAGGATTTCTGATCCGAAAAAGCGTACGTTTTGCCCAACAATGTAACCTTTGCGAATCCGTTGTTAAGCACATGTTCGAGTTTGATGGGCGAGATTACTCAGACGGAAGGTGATCCTTGGTTCCCGGTCAAGTCTCATCATTTGCAGGATCGTAGGCGCTGGTCCCTGTATAGGCAAAGAAGCTCGAAGTCCGGTTAAGCCGGGACTACGAGTGGTTTGGTTCTCCAAGCCGAAGCACCAGAACGAGGTTGGGGGAGTACAAGTACAGTATTCGTGTACAGTGCGGTGCCTCGTCACAACACTTTGGATATTACAGTAATTTTTTGGAGGAACAACCCTTCCCGGCCCTCAGGGAGAGGATAAGCTAAGAGCCTTCCTATCATAGTAGTTCCGCGACTTTGAGACACTGGGTTGATTGCTCAACAATCCGGTGATGTGGGGGGCAATCGTGCTGTACGAGTACAATAATACTAGATTAGCTGATACCAGTCAGCTCAAGTCGTACTTCTGCACCAAAGTCGCTCTTACAAATGGTGCGCAAGTACCGTAGACGGAACCAAAAGGAAGTTTACGATTAATTTATCCAAGTATTTTTTTTGCCTACCTACGTAATGTAGCTTGCTACTGGACCCGGTGGGAGTGCACTTTAACCAACCGGGTGCCATGCTATAGGCACCCAAAGTCATTCCAGGTATACAACATTCCCCCACAATTTTACCGGCGCTGGGCACCTGCACATGTACCCAAAGCGGCCGAGAGCTGTGCGAAAGGGAAGGGATTGTAGTGTTTCATGCATATCTCTTTTTTATGTTGGAAATTTTTCGCGGGTAGGATATTTACCGCGGTCGCTGGTAGAGTATGGGCGTGGGGCACCCTTCAGCCTCATTCACCCTCAGGAACGCTGATATTATCGGGGAGTGGAAAGGAACAAACTATCGAGTTCAATCTATCAGAGTGTCGGCCGGCCATTCCATGGATGCCCCCCCCCGTTTTGGAATCAAGTCCTAGTTTTAACGAGTGTCAATTGTAGCTAGTGGGAAAGAGGAATTGTTGTTGGGGCCAAACTGTGAACTGTGAAGCAAATCTTGAGCGGTATTGCTGGTCTCCCCGCTCTATAGCTGCACAGCAGAGTTCAATAACCCCAAACCCTGAGGGTATCATTTTATCGATATATTTTCAATGAGAGGAGGGGTGTGTATGTCGATCGCTCTCGCATAGGACATCTCAACCTCCCGTTTTCTAATTATCCCTCCATATTTTTCTTCCCTCCTCTCGGGCCCGTGGGGGGAGGGAGATATCTTTAACGAGTATGATGTCTCTAAAGCCCCGTTTGCTTGAAGGAGCAACACAACAGAGGGCAAAGTGCAGCACTAGCTTCCGCTAGAACAAATGTGAGATGTTGGTACGGTAAAAGGGCAAACCCGGCGTGATATCAACGCTCAGGTCATCGCAGTCAGCTTGCCGATCACAATCAGATGCCAACTCGGGAACATGTAACAGTAAAAATTCCGGTGAAGGATTGATGGGAGGGGGCGGCAACAACGCCCGTGCCGGTCTATCACTTGTTCACGAAATTCGGGTGGACGAAAAGGGCAGGGGAGGAAACTAATGAAATTTGCCATTGCGAGCTAGTGTACTGTGTATGGCAGTCTCTATTCATCAATCCAGCATGAAATGTGCGGGATAATATCTCGCACAACAACTTCCTCGCTCCCTGAAATCCGAAGAATTAACAACTAATACCGAGAGGTTTAGAGATCGGGTGAGTTATAGTCTAGGGAAGAAGAGTGGGAGTAGCGGTATCATGGAAAGATGAAGGGAGGTAGGGAAGTGAGGGTAGGGGGGCCGGGATGTGGCCCTGAGGATGTGCCGTAAAATCTCTTGAAATCCTCTTATCTCCGTTACCCCCAAAGAAGGATTAGTGTTTTCTGATATAATGAAAGATCGGCCTGTTAGGTGTCTTTGCATCTCGCTAACTGGTATTCGCAATTCTGTTAACCTGCCAAACTAAACCCATAGCTGGATGACGGCCTGCCGGAGATGGTGGATTTCGCCAGATTTTACGGGTACCCTATTGAGCGAATACAAATTGCCGGCAGCTCCCAGCAAATATTTGTTCCGAAAGAGCGCTTCCGATACCGCTGTGCGCACAGACGTTTTCCAAACCCGATAATGCGGAGAGTTCTTTCAAACGTGGGAAAGAGGTTTTTTTTTGGATTCCCGTTTTACATGAAAATACCGGTATGATATTCTATTTCACTCTCTCTGATGCACCGCCCGCCACATTCCGCCCGGAATGGCATGCAACCAGCACAACAACAACAACCCCCGTTCCCGCTCAGAGAATGGGGGCTCTTTCCGGGTGTGGCAATCCTCCCTCTCTGTTAACTTGGTTTGAGCCAATTTACTCGCGCTTGTATCTGCACCGTGGGATTATTGCACATCCCTTTGGAGTTGAAATTCTCCAAGGAACAAGGGAAGAGCGAGACAGAGGTTTGTCATATCGGAGACTTTCTCAGGTTTAAGGCGAGATGATCTAAATGGTGATTGGTGGGCCCGGACCAGATATGATTTCGGTTTCATCACTTTCAAAGCGGTAGGGTTTGGGTGAGGTTTGTTGTGATACAATCAATCAACCAAGTCAATTAGAACCACAAGGTACTGGGGGGCCATGCAGAGTCGCACAGCACGCTCCTTTTGCTCTTATGTAGCGAAGCCCGGAGGGGGAAAGTGGAGAGAGTATGCTTATTCGTACTACCGGTATAACAGCACAGGAAGGTATTAATGTGGTTCACGGGAAATGGTGTTTCGGAAAGCTATCTTCCCTTGCCCCAAAAGCATAGTGAATTTTAAACCCTTAGTGCATCAATTCTGATCAATTGCCGTGCTGTAATTATTGTTAGGCTTCCGCTTTTGTATTTTTCACATTCGGTCAGCAAATTTTCGGCCCCACATAGAATTGAAATAGTAGATTGACCTTTGTTTGCTCCCATGCTTGTTGACCTCGACGGACGGGATCTTCTGCTGGGCATGGTGGAATAATCATGAAAGTATGACGCGGGGGTAGAGGGAAGGGCGAAGAAGCCATTTGCTTTCCTTCTTCCCTTCTCTCCCAGGGCCTTTTTGGAAACTTGGATCATCGAACACTGGCACCCGAGTTATAGACTCCTCAGTTGCTCAAGTGATCGACTGTGAATCTGAGCCGGGGGGGAGGAGGGGAGGGCTGCACCATGTGAGGAAATTCTACAGCTATATGGTTTTGGATTACAACGGCTTCCTTGCATGGCGGGATCGTTATGACCCGGATTATTATCATGCTCCATCGTGGTTGTAAGATCTTTCAGTGCTACCATAACTCCTAACGTAGCCGCCAGTGTTGCTCCTTCCTCTTTTCAGATTTACAATGGACTCTCTTTACTTCTTCCTTCTTTTTTCCTTCCTTTATTCTACAAACCCACTATCTTCCCGGATTTTTTTTGTTTCCGACCTCTTTTTTTCGGTTATGTTTCCGGAGATCCTTGTCAGCACTTGTAGATCCAATATCCGAATTTCCCGGGATGGTTGATCTATACCGTTCGTTGCCTTAGGACGGAGTAGAAGCATTCCCCCCCCCCTACCCCTGCTAGAGAAAACATTTAGACGGCAGGATGCCCGAACCTGGAAATAATCAACCTCAACGGCGACGACTATGTCCCCCCCTCCTAGCCCCACCACCACCACACTTCGCACAGTTTACAGGCTATCACTCTCAGCACAGAATAGTTGCAGTAGGGACGGGTTCGTTGGAAAATCCGGAGAATTCAATTGAGCAGTTGTATCATAAGAAGAACAAGGAGGCGGAGGGGAAGATTACGTAATTTCCTCCAAATTCATGCAACAAGTGCGGCGCTAAGTACCCTAGTATGATGCCAGCAGCAAATCCATCGGGCATCAACATCATCAGCATCATCCCGCAGATTTGCTATAGCATGATTCCCATCTCGATATGCCGACATATGCACCGTGCGCACATACAGTACTCGGACACTCTCATACATACAATTCATGCGGCGGGATTCCCGTCTTCAAGTGGGCGGCTTGGGCAGTCGTCCGTCAGTGGACTGTCTGGGGCGGTCTGGAAGGGATCTCGTTGAGCGTTTACATGCACCTCCCCCCACTCCCCCCCGTGCACCATCCCTACAGTGATAGCTGTGAAAGTGAACTACGGTGCTCACCTGCTGTGTGAAATGACAGGTGAAGGGACAAAAAGAAACGGAGTACACGAGTACATACATGACATCACTTTTTCTTTTTCTTTTCTTTTCCACTATTTTTCTTTTGGGGGTTTATTGAATTCATCAATGGACCCCTGCAATGCATAGAATGATGTACGGTAGTATGATAGTGGGCTTGTATGCTGACTTGGTAGGAGCGGGTGAGGAGACTCACTCTTCTCCATTGATCCACTACTCCACTACGTATGCAAACCCCGCTACAATAGATTTAGTTAGCTAGCTAACTCGCTGGACGAGAGTCATGACACATTAGACTAGCTATACGATGGGGAAGCCGTATACCATGCCACCACCACCACCATCCAGCTGGCCAGAGACAAAGGAAAGAGAGAGAAGACGAAAGAGAGTGGGCGATAAGAAAGAAGTAAAAATAAATAAATTACAATTGGGAAGCTCAAGGAAGCCTGGATAAATAAAAAGTGTGCAATGATCAAAAAACAAGTTTTAGGTGAGCTAGTTTGGTGAGTACCGTAGATACTTTACGAAGTGTGAAGAGTGAGAGAAAAAAGAAGGAAAGGCTGTTTCTAGCAATTCAGTCGAGCCACGTGTGTGTGGCTTTCAACTTTAGAATGGTCGGTGAACAATCTTTAACACCGCGGTCATTTGGCCATCTCTTCCCCAGGGGATTTGTCGAGGGTTGGATATAACACGATGGGTGTGATCTAGGACTTTTCTTTTTCTTTTTTTTTTCCTGTGAGGAGATACCGTGTGTCAGTTAACTTCCAAATACCCAGCAGGTATGGTCCACCGCGTACTCTCAGAAAAACAGAGGCAGCCGGGATAGTGGCGAGAGTAAAGGCAGGAGGTAGCCATCTCTTGGGGAGATATTAACCCCATCACAGGCCGGATCAAATTGGTGTCGGGGGAGTACTATACTGTACTATACCGCGTAGCGCTAATAAAATATGGGGAAATGGAGAATTGGGTGAAGAAAAATAAGGTACTTCCACATCCATCCCACGTTCCCCCACCCACTAAGAAAAAAAAGAAAAGTGATTGAGGAGGAAGAAAGGGACCCAACGCCGCATCCACTGCAACTGAGCGCGACGATAGGGTCTTTGGGGAAAAAGAAAGAGAAGTATTCCCCGCCATATCGTAATAGATGAAAAGAGGCGGGGAAAAGGAATCATCGTGCCCCGGGCGTAGGCTTTGGTGTTGGTGCCGAGCACTACGTTTAGATTCAATAGGTGAGCTTAGTGGCCCTCAATTCACTCGGGGGCTCACTCAATTCCACGATCACCGACACAACAACAGCAGAAAGACCAACATCCGTGAATTCTATAGATTCGCCCCGCCGGGGGCTTTTAGAAGAAAAAAGAGGGAGAGGGAGAAGAGAGAGAGAGCGCCTGCGGGGTGAGGAACATGTTTTCTTGGCCTCAAAATTGAGGTTTTAATTTACTGTACTTGTTTTAACTGTGATAGTGTACGGGCACTGTGCAGTACTGTACTGTACTCGAGCAGAGAATTGGACTTTTTCGGGAGTATTCCCGGTGCATGATACAAGTACTCTTGGCGACCGCTACCAATTTGCCACGCGCGGCATAGTCTATCGCATACTGTAAGTTGAGGGTGGAGTATTATTGATCGAAAACTTATCGGCAGGATCTTCTTGAGGGATAGAGAGGGAGTGTTAGTTCTCTTGGTGGAAACTTCATGGTTCGGGATACGGTATCCTTTGATGCCGCTCGCCGCAGGTACCATTCGGGTTGCCCTGTTAACACTTACGGTATTGAGGGGACGAGGGAGGAGACGGGAGGGAGAGGAAGCCGGATAAGGTTAGGGTGCCAGTTTGGATAGCGAGCAATTTAGTTAGTCAGTTGTCTACTCGAGTAGCCGGTTTACTTGTACCGGTACCGTATGTCACCTTGTAAAACAGCGCTAACGGGGAAGGAGATGGGATATACGGGGTTGGTATGGTGGCTAGGGAATGCGCATTGGGGGTGATGATTGCAGTGTTCCGTGGATCACAGCGCAGCTAACTTGTTGCCGTACGAGTAGACATTCCCTTTGGCTGACAAGCAAGGGGCGCCCGAGGGGGAGGCATATCGGGTAAGAGTCAGAACAACGAAGAGTGAATACTGTGCATATTAGCGTATTGGGAAACCCGGCCGACGGTGCTTGTATTGCTCTAGATGGATTTGGGACAACCTGAGCGGTTTCAAAGCTCGGCTTTTGTGCTCGGGATATTTCCGACGGGTAACACTTAAGGGGAGGGGGGGGGGTAGCAGTTTAAGTCAGTTCGGCCTTCACGGCCGCCGTATGCTTTTATAAGTGAAAGAGGGAGGGGGAACCCTGTAGGGTAAAAGAGGGCTCAACTCAATTCCAAAGTTCTCATACATTGGTCTACTATCAGGATTGATTTTTATTGGGGTTGCCTACACGAGGGGCTGCTTGTTGCAGTTTGGGTACTGTAGACTACGGTAGCTAACTAATTTACGGTAGACCGAGTAGATACTGTACGAGTGCAGGTAGATCGCAGGAGCCGCCGTAAGTTAATTTACGTGCACTCCTGCTGTATCATACATTAACCTGAGGCTCTAGGCGGACACAACTGGAGTGAGGTTTAGCTAGCTTTAGACTTGCACGGAGCCAGCTCGGGGGGGCGGAGACCTAGGTTGTGTTAATCTAAGTTAGGGACAAGGCTTGGCTACCTGGTCCTTCGGTCCCGCCTGGTCGAATTGTAAAAACCTCAGAATTCGACCTGGAATTGAGGGCTGCAAAGATACACCTCCACCACACTTTTGTGCCTCCATTAGAGTATGGTTTTGTGGTCATCCTTCACGAGCACAATCCTAACAAGAGAAGTTTCAAGTAATCTGGGAATTTGCTACTGTATGACCTCTTGAAAAGATGGAGTTCAAGAAACCCAACAGTTGGTAGGGATCTGATGGACTGTTGATGGGAGTGGCAACCCCTAGCAGCACTGTCAATAACTCCCACCTAGGTCTGGTAGCGCAAACTCTCTATTGAAAGGGGACAGGTTGTGTGGAAACAAACCCCGTAACTGACTACTCGATTGCTTGTATAGAACAAGGTGGGGCTAGCTGCTTTTGCGAGGAATAAAGATAAAGAAGATTCCACATTGCGACCTACTGCTCGGGTGCCGTAGTTCTGCCAGTATCGGTAAGCAAGCATATCCACGTTCTCTTCTATTGAGCCGGAAGGGGATTGCGATAGAGAAGGGGGTAGGGGGAATCGGGGGTGTATTGTAAGTAACGGGGACGAGGAAATAGGTACTTGCTCCCATTTACAGGTCTATTGGGGGGGATGTGAGCAACAATTCTTCGCAGAGTACAAAATAGGTTTTAGTCAGAAACAAGGCAGTCAAAGGTAGGCGGAAGGGGATAGAGGGAGAAAAGATCTCTGGGAAGAGACATGTCTTGCACCACCTGCGAGTACTGGTACGAGTACAGTGCTCTACGAGTATGGGTGGGTGGGGGGGGTTGTGTGTGTGCTGTACTCACACATTATTAGCCCGGATAACTTACCTTTTACTTTTACCTTTTTTTTTTTTTTTGACTGTATCTGGTACGAGTACAGTACTGTACTTGAGTATAGAATCTTGCTGAAAGTACTCGTATAGCATACCGGTGCGGTACAGTACCCTGCTACAGTGGTGATGGTGCAAATCTCGTCTTGATTAGCGAATGTGGATTAAGACCAAGCGCCCAGTGTGCAGGGGGTGAGACACTACTGTAATCCAAATGGATCATCTAGGTAAGTTACACTTCTGTATGAGAGTTATTGAGGGGGTGTTAGGCTTGTCAATCCGTGCTAAACTTTCCCACACTCTCACCTTCATTTCCTTTCTTCCATCATACCATCCACTCCACCCTTTTCCTACGCTTTCGCGATTTTCTCTGATACCAACGGGAGCGGCCTCTCGTCTGAAAGTATCGTACCAACCTAGTGATGTGCCTTAGCTATGAGTACTCGAGTAGCTCTAGAGGTCGGAGGGACTCGCTATCCAGTTGCCACCTTCAATAACCAAGTGCGTGGCACGTTTTCATCAACTGCCATATAAATGGTCTTGTTCTTTCCCATTTATCTTTGCCTCGCCTCTCTCCATTTCTATGCTTTCTTCCCTTTGGGTATGTGCCCACCAATACCGACCATATTATGGGTCACATCCGCCTCTAGGGTATACCATGGCCCTTAATACCTGGCTCCATCCTCTTCCTCACCTTCGCCCAGTCAACTACTATCCCACCACACAAAGGTCACTTGACCTGCCTCTTCCTTCAGAGTCTTATAAGGATCTCATCGCCCGCTCATCATACATTACGTTCCCCGAGTCGAGAGTCTTCAATTGAGATATCTTAGCACCCTTCTCCCTCGCTATATACCATTTATCACTACGACCCACGACCCACGACCTACTACCTACTCGACCAGACTCCAATTACATCTCTATTTACACCTTCCTCTCTTGTTTCCTCGCTCCCGCATCGTCGCGATGGCTACACCAATAGCACCCTACCCACCAACCGGAATCCATGTCGTAATAGTAGGAGCGGGTTTTGGTGGATTGGCAGCGAGTATCGAGGCCAGGCTGAAGGGGCACACGGTGTCGGTGTTAGAACGATCCCCGAGGTGGGAACAGCATGGCGATATCATTAGTATAAGTGGGTTCAAACCCTCTACCCCTCTTGCTGCCTCTCATCTTTAACTCCACGAAACAAAGGGAAGAAGAGGAAAGCGGAAGTAATCCTAATTTGATGCCGGTCTGCGGATGAACAGGTCAAAATGCCGGAAGAGTTCTCTCTCGCTGGGACCCAGCCTGGATCGGTGACAAGCTGCGCAAAATCTGCATGAACCACAAATCCTTCATGATCCATACGCACAAGGGCGAATTCATCTTTGAACAACCCGTCGTGGCCCCGGACCCCGAGCGACCGACGTACAACGGGCACCGAGCAGACATTCACAGGGTTTTCTTCGACTACGCCGAGCACCTGGGCGTGCGCTTCCATATGGGGAGGCGAGTAACGGCGTATAAGGAGGATCCCAAGCTGGGCAAGGCGTGGGTCGAATGCGCAGATGGCGAGACCTTCATCGGAGACGTGGTTATCGGCGCTGACGGCGTCAGGAGCAGAGCTAGGAGGTTGGCGCTCGGCCTGGATGACAGGGTCAAGCCGACTGGCTATTCTGTATATCGTGCTTGGTTCAATGCCGAGGAGCATGGGATCCTGGATGACCCGCTTACTCGGGAATTCGCGGAGCGGGGAGACACGCATACTGGTTGGCTAGGACCCGATGTCCATTTGCTTGTGGCTACGTGTAAGGGAGGGCGAGAGCTATCGTGGGTTTGCACGCATAAGGTATGGTTTTCCTCCGGAGGAGCAGAATTCCTTTCTCCGGTAGCTGTTATGCATGGGGTGTGTTGTATGCGGGTGGCGGGGCTGACGGTGAAACGGTTAGGACGACGAAGACATCGACGAGTCATGGTCCTATCCCGGACGTGTGGAAGACGTTCTAAAACTCCTGGAAGACTGGGACCCAAGATGCAGGGCAATCGTAAGCACACATACATAAAATCACATGTTGCCTCCCCGCGCATCCAAACTAACCACCGATCCGCAATAGGTTGCCAAAACCCCCTCATTGGTCGACTGGAAATTAGTCCATCGGGCACCCCTTCCAACCTGGATCACCCCGGGGGGTCACATATGCCTGATTGGGGATGCCGCTCACCCATTTTTGCCCACTTCCATACAGGGCTGTTCTCAGGCGATTGAGGACGGTGTAGCCCTGGCCACGCTCCTCTCCCTGACCCACACGGATAAGCAAGTCCCCGACGCGCAGAAGATCCCCTCGGCCCTCAAGATGTACGAGCGACTGCGCTACGACCGTGTCAAGTCCGCGCAGAAGAAGGGAGAGGAGGTGCGCGACATGTGGCACAAGGCGAACTGGACGGAGGTCAGGTCGAACCCGGGCAGCATCAAACTGCCGCGCGAGGACTGGCTGCTCAAACACGACTGTGAAAGGTTCATGCGGAACATGTACAGGAGGGCGCTCGCGGAGCTTGGTGGTGGGGATAAGATTCCGATTACCAGCCTTGCGGCGAGTCGCGAGAGCGATGAGTTCCTGGTGGAGATGCCGCCTACGCCCGTCGCGACTCCCAAACGCGAGGTTGAGGATCCGATGAACGGGCACCGGTAGTTGAATGGATCACGACCACAACACAACAACCACGACAACGGCGACAACCAGGAAAAAAGAGAAGGCGCATTTTCATCATGGCTTGGGACGCACCCTTAGAATTCATTTTCCTCACTCCTATCCATTTACACTCCATTATCTCTTTACTTGTCTTTGCATTTCTTCGCATTCCTCTCCTGGCTTTTCTTGCGTTGCGCCGTCCTAACGATAGTCTGACATTCTTCCCTGACAAGAAAAAGGTCCAGCCTGGCCTGGCCTTGCCTTGCCTTGTCTTTACAATTTTCTCTTTTTCCTTTTTTTAGAAACGTTCTCCTTACTAGAATAGATGGCACCGGATGGCTATTGGTGGGGGCTGGGGCGGAAAAAATCATACGGTAGACGGATGAACATATACGGTATTAGATTAGAATCGGAACTGGGAAAACCTGGGATTTGGCGTTTTTCATATTCATCCCTAGAATTATCATACAAAAGCCGGTACTCCTGTAGATTAGTTGGCGAGTTTGTTTTGCACTTCTTTTTCCCTTTTTTTATTTTATTTTCACGTGGGACCTTTGTTGTTTTTCTTAGATGGGTATTTGTTTCGTGTGTGTTTTTTTTTATATTTTTTTTACGGCTTATACACTCCTTGATTTGTTCTTCCTCTAGTTCGCTCCCGTTCTCGTTCAGGAGCCGGTCCGCGGCGGTGCGGTCTAGGGTCATATCTTGGATGATTGAAGTGGAACGTATGGAATGCACTGTTGTGGTACGGAATGACTGCCGTACCTGTGTTTTTTTAGAAGTGGGAGATATCGTTATCAAAAAATTGAAAACTTCGTGGTTGTTGTATTGTATGGTGCGTGGGTTTACATACGGACGGTACATGGAACCGAAAAGGGATCGTTTGAAGTTATCCGGTAAGCCGCCGCTGTTAGTAAGGCGGGCGGGAAGGGAGGGGAAAAAAAAGCTTATGTCTGCGGCAAGGTAGGATGGTACTAGTGCAGTACTCGTACGGTGGAGCACACTTTCCAACTTGGCAGAGGCGTGATTCTTGCCTTTTTTGATATTTTTTAGAAAGTTGCTACTTTCAACCAGATAGTTGACTGTTCTTAGTCAACTGGTTAAAATTTCCTTTTCTTACTCCTCTTAGAGGAGCACAATAGACAATCTTCTCGTCCGGGGAAGCCGCCCTTCCTATCTAAGAGGTGCCTGGCAAGGGAGTAAGTTAAGTTGATATCTGAGCAGGCTCACAGGAGATCACTAACTAGTTTTGAAGCATGTAAAAATTGGACAGTAGAGGATTCTAATTTAGTATCTGAGGTGATAAGAACTCAGTCCAGAGAAGTCATGGAACAGGTTAAAAATAGGTATTTAGATCTGCTCATAATGAACAGCCTCCTGACTATGTAAGGGGAATTGAAAAGACGAATGGTAACTTCTAAATAGTCAGAGATTATTTCCAGGAAGGGGATTAGGAACAGAGACCAATATAGGCTGTTGTTGAGGCAAAGAGCTGGTATATCAGGGACCTTATTGTATCTTGCTTGCAGCCGATGGCCTGAACTTGACTCCCTTAACACGCCGGCATATGGTGCCGTGCGGGAATGATGCTCGTTCGCGAGGGTTAGTAATTTAGCTACCGTACTGTACCTAGGATATAGCATATGTTTCGTAAAGCGCATCGGGGCCCTTTTTTTTCTCTGTATTAACGACTGTGCTACACGGTACTGTACTGTAGTCATATAAACCCCTCCCCAGGCTTACCGACACCCTGATTTACACTCTATGGCAGTTTCCAGTACTGTAGCGCGCCTCCCCCACATCCTACCCACTTTTCTGTGGTACTGCACAGTGCTGCACTGAACCCAGCCCATTGTGAAACGATAGAATATATTTCACCGCACGTGGAAGTTATGACAATACAGGTAGAAAATTTAAATGCCGAAGTACTGTATAGTACTGTCATCTCCTATCCTGCACCTAAATGTGTTCAGCACAGCGCATTACGACCAATCGAACACTTGCGCGAGCTAAGGGCAGGGGAGAGGGGAGGAGGAAGAGGAGGAGGAACGAGGCGAGCTGGAATCTAAAGCCACAAGCAAGAAACTCGGCAAAAGTCGTTTGTGAGGTAGGGGAGCTATAGGGGATTAATCAATCCAGTGTCTGCCTGCTTGCGTGCGGCGCTCGTAGTCTAACCGCCTATCTTTTTTCTTGATGTGCATGAGTTGAAACAATCTCAAGTTAAATCATTGCTTTGATGAGGGTAAAATTTTTACGTACTGACGTAGAGCACTTATTATACGTATCTCTGCCCCCTTGGAACAGCTAGTCTTAAGCGCCCATCATGTTATCGCGAGACTGTTGCGAGGACTTGATTGCTTGCTTTCCCGAACGGCAGAATTGACGTTCGGCGCCGCTACTGTGGTTCTGTTTGGAAGCGTCGTTTATGGGTGCCTTACCGTTGCGGTGTCCTATCGTGCTGACAGTGGAATTTCTTCCAAGGTGGTGCCTGTTCAGCTGGAGAGATTGGGTTCTCATGCTCTGATGGGCCTTCGTGCTTGGGTCGTACTTTCACCGTGATCATTTTCGGACCTTAGTGGAGTACGGTACTGTACCCTACAGTACTGCCTTGGTCGCTGCACATTTTCTTTTCTGTGCGTTTTACACCTTCCATGGATTTCCAGATTGCGGTTTTTTTTTCCTTTTTTTTTGGATATGGTACATTGCTTGGCTTTTGACCGAGTATAGTCGACCGCTGCAAGGAGTGGGAACTTTTGTTGCGCGTCGCCCCGCCCCATGAATTAACTAGAATGGAATTTAGCTATTGAGTTACATATGGTAAATGAGTCTCCATGGGTCCTCCTGATTTCGGCCCTGTAGGGCTTAAATTGTTGTTGGGTATGACAACTTTGTGCTCAGTATGTAAGCTCGAGACCTCATTGGAATTGGATTTCTACCTCTGCCGGCATGTTTAATAGGCTGTACTGTGTAACGAGAATTGTCAAGGCTGGAAAGTGCCGGAAGAACACTCCAGAAAAATCCATCTCGTCGGGTTCGACTGCCGGATCGTCGCGTTTGGCTGAACTTCGACGCAAGTGCCGCCTCACCGCGGTTATTCGGCCTTTCATGACTTGCGGGAAGAATCCGTATTCTGCTATGGATCCGTGAATTTATCTCATACCTGAGAAGCGGAAACGATGAGCTATCTAGGTTACGGCTAATGCTCGAGAGGCTCGTGATACTCTTCGCTCATAGTGCCGCACTGTACTGTATGGTACTGTACCTGTGGATGCGTTGCTGGTCTACGGATTACTCACAATGGAGCATGTGTCTCGAAGATTGGGAAACATGGGAGTGGAGGACGGTATGAGGGGCGGAAATACTATTGAAGTGAGAAGGGATATAATCCCGGAGACCTGGTCCGAACTCCCTAGAAGTGGGTGTATAGTATTGATAGGGAGTTCTAGAAAATTCTTTGTGAGTTAGACCAACTTGGACAAGCAAGCGACCGACATCCCAAAGAACCCCGATTGATGGGTCGAGCCTTAATCCATTTGGCGGTGAGCAGGCTGCAGTAATGGACGAAGAACCTGGGACGTTTTTTTTTTTTTTTGCTCCACATTACAGCAAGGCGCCGCCAGTCTGGGGTAGATTCTAGACCTAACTACGTATTACACTTATCCTTGATTTGGATAAATTTGTGTCGTGCGTATCTGTCACGCGACGGATGCAACATCATAATATAATATTGTGTGAAGATTTTCGCCATCTGTTCAGTCGATTCTGGTTCGCACTGTGCTCATGCTACTTTATCGGCGATAGTGGTCTTTGGTTAATTAATCCATGCTGAAAGAGGGATTTGGAATCGCCAACGGAGTTTGCCCTGCCTCCGAGTTCCCTTGCCTCGTGGCTATTAGTTGATAATGGCTGGGCGGGAGAATAAGGTTGATATGATGCTCCTGAGAATCCCGAGAGTGCCGAGATGAGTATTTTTTGCTGAGCCGTGGAAATAGTGCCTCTCCCGGTATATCCCTGAGTGAGATCAATAATTGTTTAGGAGTACTTGGGAATCCCGGCTTGATGAGTAAAGGAAGGGGAAGGGATAAGAGAGAAAGCACTTGGCGAGGGCTCTAACCACCAAGCGCTGTTTCTGGCGTATGTGTAGCTAGTTGAGGGCTCCGAGCATTAAAACTACCCCTAACTTATCGAAAATATTTTCTGCCAAGTGCAAGTGTGGTTGGCCCTGCAAGTCCTGTTAACTTTATATACCCGAAGAACAGAAGTAAACTATCCCCCTGCCAATATAGCAAAGTAATGAGGAAGGGATATAAATTAATTACTATAGGGAAACACATGGTTCTCGGTGATAGCCCTCTTTTTTTTTTTGGCTAATTCCTGCTGATAATCCGTCATTGTGCCCTTGGGGCAAAGCGCTCTGAACAACGAGTTCTCGAAAGGCTGTCATGTCAGGAGCCTGCCGTGCATGACCCGTCAAATCCTCGACATGATGCTTGAGCTTTATGCCCGATTTTCCACGGCTATGCCCTGACATTTGGCATATTCCTGTAGGGTGGCGTTTGTGTTACAATTGTTGTCATGCACTCAGAACTTTACTATGGCTCAGTAAATAAGTTAAGAGTTGACGAACGCCCTATAACGCTCCGTAACATGGTAGAGGCTCTCTCATAGAAGTTATTAGCATAGCCCTAGTCTACCAGGAATCGATGAAAGTTGAGATATTTCGCCCCCCGGAGGGGTCACGGGGTTTGCGGCAAAATAAGGCTTTGATTTTTTTATCGGGCCTCATCCTATGGCGCCTGCCATGCACTCGTCGAACGGGCTTGAGGGGCAGAGGGCTGGTTTTCTTGAGCATAGCATACAAGAGCTGTGACAGGCATGATATAGGTCTCAAACGGCTTGGGTTCGACTTCGGGGTGGGAACTAGTACCTTGCATAGGCTGTAGTGAGCTGGCATTGATGGGCGAGGGTTTCTAAAGTATATCTCTTCTTTCATCTTCAAGCCATAGGCAATGTCAAGGGGGGATATAGTTGGATATTCCACTTAACTGATATTCTGCTATTTAGCCGAGTCAGCTCTATAAGGTGTTGGGGAGGGGGTTTCGTTCATATGGTGGTCATAGGCCGGTCCAACTCAATCACGCCCTCGACCTTTTCAGCTATCCATGAATCGGTTACGTTCCTGTTTGTAAATGTTAGGTTCTTTCAAGGGTATACTATACTGAGTCTAGTCAGGAAACAGGTAGACAGCCGAATGAGGTAAAAATTGCTCTATGCCCTGCATTTCAAGTGAGACAAAAGACTTTTGGGGAGCCTATCTCGTTGTACTATTGAATTTTCTTGGTATTATATATCCTGGCCATAGGTTACCAGTCCGGATCGGAAGCTACCCCACAATCCTGGGGAAATCATCCGCATGCCGTAGCCCACTTGGCATGACTCGTTCCATAACAATATCTTTTTCATCCATATTTCGCTAACGATGGAAGAATTTCGGGGCAGCAGGTCTAGACCGAGGTCTGGCGAACAGGGGAGGGCAGCTATGCCGTATTGGTATTTGGGTGCGAGTGCGGTATCAGTCCCGTACGACAGTTCTCAGTTCTCAGTTATTTTATGGTATCGCTGTATCAAACAAACGCTATTTTCTTGAGAGTCTTTAAATTACCTCTCTGGGTATCCTGGGGATTGCGTTGGAAAATGCTCACGGGGTTAATGCAAGCAGGATTCATTACAAGGATCTCCCGTGGAGCACCGAGCTGAGGGTCAGATATGCGTAACTAAAATCACTCCTGCCGGTCACCTTATTCCCTCTCGTGATACCGGGGACTACACATTCTGCGGAGCCAACAAAAAACTTCCTAATTGGTAGAGCCTAAAATCTGCTTAATTTGAAGAAAGATATTCTATAGGCCTACTTTACGTCCCGGAGAGGCTGCGGGTTATGAGTAAGAGGGCGATATATTGCGGCCTAAGAGCGGGTTTTTTTTCTTCTTCTCCTGAAGCTTGGATGAAACTTTTTGCTTCGAGAAATTTGGATCCTTTCCAAGTGGACATAGCCTGATAAGTTGATTTATACAGCGGGAAGCTAGACACTGATACTCAAATCCTGCAGGTTTAGTCAACGAAACAAGGATATGGGCTTCGTTTGGATAAAAGGCAGTGAATATGGGGGGTGAAGCTTTGTTCATTTAGGAAGATACCAGTGAGACATTAGACCTACCAACAATAAGAGGCTTAAATTCACCCTACTTGTTAGACGTCAGACTCAGAGCAATGGAAGGCTGGGTCAAGTAGGTTAAAATTGGTAAGGGAAGTGGAGCTAGTAGTTATGTAGAGTGTAAAGGTGTAAAACTGGACAAGTGGGGGATAAAGGACATGGCTGGATGGCTTGGCCGAAGGGAGGGCGGAAACGGAGAGAGAACGAACAGAAAGAGGGAAGGAGGGAGAACTCCTACCATTCAGCTTTCTAGAGGAAGTTGGGGATGATGGATTTGAAGGAAGGGGTATCCAAGGTGACTCCAACTATAACAGCACTAGATTTAGGGCAATTACTATGCAGGTATATTATCCAGTACATTGCGCTTCTCAGGAGCGGTCCGAAGCCCGACTGTTAACCTCCTACCGGCGGCTCGGGGGTGCAGATGTCATACTATCTCACTTAGACCACTGGGAATTGTTCATGACTCCCGATTGGTTCTTTACAGTATGGTGCAATCCTTGGGAATTTTAGACAGGAAGCTGCCTTAGGAGGTAACCTGTTCTATATGGATAACACCAATAGTCGCTACAATTGTGGGATATCTAACTAGTGTATTTTTGTAGTAGAATCAAAGTATTAAACAAATGACTTAGAAATAGAGAATATAGAGGCCTTGTCGGGGAGGTTACCTGTAGGTTGTGAGGCAAGTGAAAGGAGGATAAAGGGAAAACTTGAGAAAAGGAGTGAGAACGGGAGTAGATATCCAAGAAACAAAGAGTGGGAAAGGTTTGTTAGGACAGGAAACTCAAAATAATTTCTCCAACAGTCATGAAACTTCGCCCCGGTATGATAAAACGACAACAAAGAGGGCGATATGGGGTGATGGAGAGCCTGGAGCTATTGTGATAGGGTAATATCACCTCCACCAGCCTGTAGACCATATTCACCCTGGTGTTCATCGGGTTGACTAGTTCTAGCCTTATCATCGAGTACTGGGATCATGCACAATCACTCGGAATAAATATAAAACCTCGTGAAGAAAATATTGAGGAAATGACAGACAAGTCAATGGTCGATAATGAGGTTTTGTGTGGCAGGGGAACTGTGAGGGATAGGTGGAATTGTTGTGCGTTGCATGTTACATGGTGTTGCTTTAAGCTGGTTTGTTACATGTTGCATGTTACGTGGTATGGATTTATTCTGGCTGATATTTTCTTCCTTGTCACAAGTTCCGGAGGATGCGCGTCTCCTGTTTTTCTCTGGTGGAGAGGCGAAAACCTTTTCTCTGTTGCCGTTACCAATAGGAGGCTATATAAGGGGAGTTTCTAACGCGGGTTGGACTAGATAGATCAATCAACGAATCTTCGGCTGCTGAAAACCTTTGAGTACTTTAAAACTTCTCACAGGAATAGGTATGATATACCGAGAGCGGGGTGAGAGAGGAGGGATCTGTGCAAGGGGATAAGTAGTCGAGGGAGCGAGTGGGTGAGCCGACAAATTAGGCTTTTGTTTAGTCTATATTGGAGTGATTGCGAGGGTAGATATTGGAAGAAAAGGAAGGAAGGAAGGAAAGATACCAAGTTTCAAGCTGAAATCTTCAACATCAGACGGCTTAAGTGCTTAGGCATCCAATTATACCTGCATAAGCCATTAGTTGGGGCGTGTAAATTTACATAGATTTAAGACCTTGAGAATAAAACTGATATCATACTTAACCCGTTCTCGCGGGATGTTACTGGCCGCAGGATCCACAATTTACTGAAGCATTCAATGTGGGTTTTTAGATGATAGGGATATCAAATAATAAGGACAAAAGTTAGACCAACCTTTTTATGAACATATGGTCAAGATCTTCAGGGTTTGCTACCCATACACCTCTGGTTGCTCGGACATGACGGTTGGAAAAATAATTGGTATTGCTAGACAGCAGTGAGGAAAAGAGCAAGAATTATTGGTAATGGTATAAGCAGGATAAATCTTGCAATCTTAACTAGGAAATCAATAGGGGCGGGGGATAGAGGATATTAAAGAGGCATCGAGTGGGGGTTTTTCTCTGGGGATTATCCTAGCGGGGAGGAGGAGGTACATATTAATAGTGAAGATCTTTGCCTTAAAGGGGAATTGGCAATGGGGAATAGGGGGTGTAGGATTGTTCTCATTGTTCCCGGGGATGGTTGTAAGATTGTTATAATTGGTGCACTAAACACACCTCTAGCTATTTTTAAAAATATCATACTCTTGAAGACAAATTTACACCACCCCCTACTTTTCAAGTATTTGGACTCGACATCTCACTTCTTTACAAACTGTTAGAGTTCCAGACCGACTGGGCTCCATCACTTTTTTCGGTTACCGGGTATGATACCACCTTTTCCAATCCTTCATGCCGTCATTATGTCCTCTGCATGTTCCATTTCTGTGTATTCGGCCATGCTTTCAGACGACCCACTGGTACCCTAACCCCCGTGCCACAGCAGCAATATTCAAGGTCTCGTTTCTGAATAAGCCCTAACATCTTTAGCTCTGGGCTGAAGATCTGTGTAACTTTTGGGCATCAATATAGCTTTTTCGCATGGCCTCCATAGCGTGCAAATTGGAGCAGAAGGTAAATTGTCATTATTCTTATGTTGAGATGAGAGGGGCGTTTTTGGTCAGCAGTATGACAAAGAAGGCAAGAGGTTCATATTCGTCGTGTCTAGGTTAAGCATCCACTATCTCATATGTGTGACCTGAGCCCTAACCTATGACCGGTTCCTATCGAAACAGGCTAGAATTGGGCCAACTATGATAATTATGATACTCGCTCTGGGATCCTCTAATGCTGAGATCCGCGCACGCTGGCGCAGAGTTGATTGCATCACGTATAAATACGCTGTCCCTTTGCATCTATTCTGTTGAAGATATGAGAATGGCTGCGTGGAAAGGCTGAGAGCGTTCGCAGGTATACGCAGCTACTTAAGTACCTCTGATACCTGGCATACAGGTTTGCGCCTTATATTGCTTTCTTTCCTTTTGTTTCTTTCCTTCCCTCCTCAACAATTCTCATGAAGATCGATCCGCTCACTTCCTTCTCTTACCGTCAATTCACATCTCACCTTTCTCTGCTTCCTCTTCCTGCTCTTTTATTCTACTCTTAGCGGATAAGAACAACTCTATTCTCCCTCTTTCTTCACTGTGCTCCTCCGGTTTCGAAAAACCTTGTAGCAATCGTTGACATCGCTGTTCGATCGACTATAATTTCCAACAGTTTCCAAGCTCATCCTCGGACGTGCGACCAGTGTTCCCAAGCGCCCAGTCCGTCCGTCCTTGGCTTCGGACGGGGCGGACCCCGGTTAGTGGAACTCTGCCCTGGATGGACGCCCGTACTGTGGTCCGTCCTAATCTCTACCCGGGACGGCCGGCCTGGCCCTATAGTGTCTCACCTGAAAATGGTCCTGCAGATGACGGCCGGGCTAGTGATGGCCACGATCAGATCATGATGGAGTTTTGCTCGGGCAGATCATGCTCGATCACCTTTGATCATACGGGTCACTCCATCAGATCATGCTCGAGTAGGGTTACTGCTCAGCCGTGTTCGATCATGATCGGTCATGATCAATGATTCTATCAATACATATACATATAACACTGCATACAACAGCAACAGCCCTTCTGTTCTGATTTTTCGTAGTGCCATTAGGTGTGGGTTCGTCTTGATTTCTTTGGACAGACTCTCTGTTGCTCTCCCCCCAATCGAGCTTCTTTATTTCACTATTTCTCCATCCCTGCCCTTTCTTTTAGCAGACTATACGGCATGCCGAAGGTCCCAGAGACCTTGCAGTATGTCAGAACTTGAAATTTTTCCACTCTTCCCGGTCTTTTGAAAACAAGATTATCGTGCGAGGTTCTAATCAAAAGCCCTCAGAAAAGAGACAGTTGTCAAGTTACCGGACGACTAAGCAAGACCGTCGATCGGGTGGAAACGCTGAGCTTCCAAATGGATCATCCGATGCAAACGTCCAGGGTTAGGCCACTACCTGGGAATCTCGAGTTTGACGAAGCTAAGGTCTATGATTATCTACGTCCTTCGGCAATTGGACAAAGCAGGGGGCTTATGAGATCTTTACTGGTCTGATTGAGAATGGGGGCACAGTTGTTCCGACTTTCATATTCGGATTACCAAATTTCAATGTACCTGTAGTTCTCCCATAGGCCCCCAATGGCTTCCCGATACTCCTAAGAGGGGATTACATCCACCTAATAGTTGGGCTTCGGATGATATGGGCACTCCAACAGGTGGCGGATGTGAAGGAAATCACTCTACAAGAAGTATCTCTCGGGATTGGAGGTTCGCGAACCGTCGGTTGATAAAGAAAAATAATAATATCTAAGGACTTACCAGGAACCCTTGATGGAGTGGGGAGTTTTGGAGGCTTTTTAAAGCGAACCTCTTCGCCTGGCGGGGTGTTCGGTCTTACGGCAGCACACTATGTACCCGAATCTGCAATCGGTACACCAATCTGCTCGCCTTCGACTCTTGAAGTCACAGGAAGGTTTCAGAGGCTGATGAGGTATACTACACTTTGTCCGCTAATTGGCCGTGTGCATGTCATTACATGCAAAGATTTTGAGGTCTAGTCGTTACTTCAACGATTTAGCTTTCGGTCCTGTGAATATGGTACCGCCTTCCTAGATCCCGCCAACAAGTCGCAGCTCAGAAGTGTTGCGAGGTGGGATCGCTGGACTAACAAACAGACGATGGTGGTGGAGGAGAAAGGAACTTCGTTACTGTTCTCAGGAGCAAGCCTGCAAGATATCTACAAGAAACTAAACAACGTGTGACTGCTCACTCCAACCTCAAGCCCTTCAGGCATCCAAACCCTCATCACCAAAGGTGTACGCCACACCAGGAATCATCTCTCCTCAACATCCTCACTCAGGCTGATGCACACGATCACATCATACACTGTTGCCCATCCACTCTCAACACTCTCAACAAGAAGGGGTGTTCTCTGCAGTGGGTGACTTGGAGCAGTTGTGGCTCTGCAGTTCGGTAATGACAAAGAACTACTATACCGCTACGATCAAGAACTCATCGAAGTTGGGCTTCCTTCCTTTTCGGCCGAGATATCCTAGGAAACCAGGATGGATTAGTTTATATTTTTGTGCATTGGGGATCGGTGCGCTCACTGCCATTACTATCTCTGATTGATGGGTTAAGGTTTACTAATTTCTATAAAACTGTACAGATATGGTGGAAATGTTTACCAGGAGGAGGCTCTTTGTGAAACAGGTCTCTTCTGTACCCTGGGATGGAGGTCAAGAAGATCGGGCGCACAACCGGGATCGGTCGCGGTCGAGTGAATAGGGTTCTGCTACAGCATTGGGATTCTAGCAAGGCCGTCTACGAAATTGCTATTATTGGGACCCAAGGACTACCTTTTGCTGTGAAGGGGGATTCAGGGGGATGTGTGCTCATTTACGTGAAGGGGGCATATAAAGCTGCTGGGGTCCTCACGGCGGGGGATGGGGCCCACGATATTGCTCTTGCAACACCATTGCATATGGTGCTGGATTCCGCAGTAGGGTATGAGTGGGCGTAAATGGAGACAGATTGTACCGCATCATAGTCACAGAAAAAGGGAATCCTCACATCCTGCTGATTTGTTGTTACCTCTTTTTAAATAAGATAAAATCACTTGTTGTGCTCTGCCTGGCATTCATGAGGGATTGCTAACTGGTTTGTTTCTGAGTGGAGTGGAAAAAGTATATGGGGGAATATGAGGTATATGGAGTACTCCCCACAAGACCCAAAGAGCCTTCAGATATGCTATACCCGTAAGCTCTAACAATATTTACTTGTTGAAAGATTCATAAGAGTAGAACACCACCGGTATACAGGGTCGTGGAGCACCGTATCCGCACTATTGAAACTCGGGAAGTGTCGAAGGGAGAAAGCGTACTTGGGTACGATGAAAACCCGTACAATTTACCTTCATATTATCTACCTTCTAAATGCTAGTTGACGAGATCCGTCACATTCCCTAGGGGCTAATCTTATGCCATTCTAGGAAAACGCTAATCCTTCTTGTGAGCTTTTGACCTAGAATTAGGGGATCGCAGGGCCAGCGTGAGTAGCGGGTTGTGGGTGTTTTTGCCTTATTCCGGGCGACGGCCCGGATATATATCTAAGAGAAAAAAAATCAAAAAAATCCAGTATTTGACTTTGTATGTTCTGACTGTGGTTACGCAAAGCGGTGCAAGGCTTCCAATGGGTCGGGCCTCGTTGGGTTAACCCGGGTTCGCCATGGGGCTAGGTCGGGTTCCCTGAGTTTCCGTGGGTTGGGCCATGTATTCAGGTTCCTTGGGTCCCGTAAATTTGTTGTAACTATCATAACTTACTCGAGTACTCGAGTAGAGTGTATCCCATCGAAACGGTACTCCAGGATACGCAGCCCAACATCATTATGATACATCCAAGAGGTATCGTAAGCCAACTCCGCACCTCCGCCTGTCGCTCCGGCTGTGTGGTACGGACTCAACCGCACATCCAGTAGAAAGAGCGTCATGCCTGCAGCAGGCAGAACTGGCGGACGGTAAGTACCCTTAGCGTGTTCCGAAGCACAGGAACAAGACCAGAACATGGCAATCCCAAACCCAAATGAACGGGGTTCAAACCATTGGACCCGCGAACCTAAACCAATCCCGAGGTCACTGCCATGGGCAAGGCCAAACCTGCCCCCCTCCACCACAGTTGGAACCCACCCTCCCGGATGATCCGTCGGGCAAACAAAAGCCGAGTCCTATCATACCCCGCACAGCCACCGCATCCCGATTCAGGGGATAGCTATGGACTAAGCGGGCAAGGTCCCCATTCCAGGCTGCCAACGAAGAAAATTGTGGGACGACGGCATTCCCCACCGAAAGAAACTGCGTATTCGAAATAACCATCAACAACCCCGAAATATTTGGGGTTCAAACCACTGGATAGCTAACTTCAATTATCACAGGGAATTGCCCACAGAGGTTTTAGAAAATTCTTGTCGAATCATTTCCCATCTATAGGTGCCGCATTCTAAATTACCTCCCGCAGCACCCCCCAGAAAGGGATTATTTGGTGTGGAAACCGGGATGTTTTCGAGTTCCGGGCTTACTTAACCTAGCGGGTGAAGTAGAAACGACACCTTTATTCCCAAAAGGCCGAAAAGTAGAGTGGAGAAGCGATAGGATGAATGTATCAAATTGTTTTCCCCCTGATGCCGAACTCTATGTTGATATTGATGTGCGGGAACTCCCTACCGGTATTTTGGTGTGAAACGTGTGTTGTCCCACTATGTTCATTTGTGTGGGGGTAGTAATAGGGTTGGGTACGGGTAGAGTTCTAGAAGGCTTGACCCAAATTACCTGACTAATCCAACAAATTCTCCTCACGGTTTTCCAGCTTAAAAGATACCCTGTTATCTATCATAAGTTACAGGAGAATTTTCAGTCACCGTGGGAGCAATAACCCGGGCCGACAGGACCGGGAGACACCACCGCCGGGAAAATCGGACGGTGCAGAAACACTGCCCATATCGAGTCAAGGAAATATACCGCCGTTCATCCTAGTCTTCATTAGGATTTTTTATACGAGACACAGCGCCTCTGAGGGGTTGGCGGTCTTCAGCCACCAATGCTTCCTGGATTGTTCTGAAATTGAATATTTGACAACATTTCCGCAACAGACCCCGGAGGACTCGCATTCCAGAAATCCAACTGTCTCCTTACTTTCTAGCCCCCGCCAACGACCAGAGCATACGCCCGGTGGGCGATCGAAGGCCGAACAAACTTGAACTATTTGAAACGGATCCTCAAGCTGTCCAATCAACCACAAATATGAGTTTGCCCTCTGTTATCAGTGGTGTTCTCCAAGGTACGCTATCCATCCTGCGAACTCCTAGCTAGCTTCCAGTTCCTTGTCTTTACGAATCTGGTTGCGGGGATGCCCTGGGCTTCAGTTATTCACAGGTACACGATCTGAAGCATCGGGAATTATAACTACAAAATGCGTCATGAGCTGGAAAGGCGATAAAGAGAAAATATCCACTCTTGCCGTCCTGGGAATGGGACCACCATAAGGTCTCTTAATGGAACCTTAAGCCTAGTAAGGATTTCATCGGTCTCTCTTTAACGGCCCGATATCTCCGATGGATCGCTTGGCAGGTGGACCTGATGGTTCTTTAGGTTAACCCGGTTTACAATTCCTTGGGTTCAGTTATGTTAGGCTTTAATTCGGCCCGGGTCGGCCCGGGTCCGCTCATTTTCGGATCCGGATCAACCGATTGGAAGGCTTGAAGCTCCCGGCGCCTTGGAGCAGTTGTTTAGGTGGTGGAAAATAGATGTGATACGGCTACGATTAAGAGTTACGAGAAGCCGGCCCGCTACTCTTTTTAGCCAGGGCCTCCAGGGAAACCAGGATGGACTGTTGCATATTTCCTATTTCTGATTAATAGGCCACAGATCACTAATTTTCCATAAAACTATACAGATATGGTGGAAGCGTTTTTGAGGGCGAGGCTGTTTGTGAAACAGGATCTCCGTACCCAGGTGTCGGCGCGGCGAAAGTAACAGCCTGAGGATATATCGGTAATTTAGGATAATTTCATTCCATGCTCTCGGTAAATTGGCACTATCTCGGCTTTCAGAGTTCTTCTGGGTGGATAAAGGCGCCGGGTGAGAGAGAGAAGAAAGATATTCGCTTTGCCTGAGTACAACGAGTGCGCGACGACGGAGAATGAAAAACGCGGGACGATAAAACACTGACGGCTTGAAAGAATGAAATTGTTGGGGCTTACTACTCGTATGATGCCTCAAACGTTGTTTCACACACGACAGAAAAACACATGACAGAAAAACAAGGGACGGGAGCACAGGCACTCGAGTAAAGGACGTCATTGTATCCCCGCAGAATTGATGCCGTCCCCACTAGAAATCCATATATGGTAATACAACAACTCGTACCGGCTATCCGAACATTTGACCCACCAATCCCTGCGCTATGGCCCCCTAGAAACGCTTTTTCCCCCATCGTAGTTAATAATACCCTGAAGTGTTAGGATTCGTGAAACCAACAATTGGCTTGACTGAATCCTCTAATATCCACCACCCAGACCTAGGCTGCACCGTAGTCAAATCCCCTCCACCATCCGCGGCAGAAGGAGCCATCCCGACAGAGCCCGCAACCATGGTTGTCTCGTGCTCCAGACCGGTCGCGTGGTCCTCGACAACAACGGGAACGGACACGACTCCTTTGGGAATACTTGAGGGGTGTATGATGGGGTAGACAGCATCACCCAGGACCAGTCTCTTCCGCTCGGCAATACTTGTCTTAGATTCATAGCGGCCTAGCTGTTCATCCGAGTATTCCGGTGTCCGCTGACCGGTTTCCTTGAAGAAGCAGAAGGCGGTTATCCAACCCGATATGGTGGACGCGTTATCCCCGGATCCATCCTGCCCCGCGGCATGGCAGGCTCGCAGCCAGAAATTCTTGATGTCTGGCGAGGTTGGCTGGGAGAAGGATGCGATCATGTACTGGATGATGGGCGTTAGGAGGCGAGTCCATTCGGCTGTTTGAGCGCCATACTTTGGCAACTGTTGAACCTTGCGGAGGACCTCTTCCCAGTCCGATTTCTCGCCTAGTAGGGTTACGGAGGGAAATCCACACCCGCCACGAAGTCTGTAGGTAAAGTACCTCTGCAAAGTTCCCATCATGACTATTGCTGCGACGGACTTATCCTCGTCGGTTGTGGTGCTGAAGTTTGGCATAATGAGTTCTCTGAGCTGTGCATCCACCACATTTTGGTGAATCAGCACCGTCATGGCCTGCGCAAACTTTCCCATATCTATACTGCGGATTGAGTGTGGGCGTATGTCAACTGTGAGGTTTTTTTGGCCCTCATGGGAGACAAATTGGGCGCGGAGATGTTCAGCGTTCCCGTTGACGAACATACTAAACTGCGTGAGAATGGAAAGCCAGATATCGTCGGGTCGTAAAACAAGGTGAAGATCCTGCTGGAATGCGCGGATGACACCATTGACTAGGCCATTGCCGTATGGGATTATCCGGGAAGTATGGGGGTTGAGTTCATGAAAGGAGGATTGAATGATTCGGCGCTTGTCCGGCTGGTCCATTTTACCGGTCCTTCTGTTAAGGCTTTGACGTTCTGGTGCCCAGGCTTGTGATGCCTCTGCCAACAGGGTCTCCGCCGAATGGACCGTGAGGTCGGCATTGCGGCCCACGAGCTCAGGCGAGGGCTTGACTGTTACTGGCATTGCTGCTGGTGTCAGGAGGTGGAATTCAGGTCGTTTCAACTCTGGTACGGAGACGGCTTGGTCGGTAGTCAATTATATAAGCAGGGAGAGGTTTCTGGAGAGCAATAGACAAGGAGGATATGAAACTGAGTTCGTCAGCCACTGACACCGCTCAGGTATGATCCCTGGGATAGAGGATGAGCGTACAAGTGCGGGAAAAATGCTCGCAATAAGCCACTGAGCGCCGATCGGAAGGAGGAAACGGGAGAGGGGAGTTCGGGAAGACAGGCTATTTGGTGGTAGTGGGGATGGGGTTGGTATCGGGCAGTCTGGATAATAGTACCGATGCCGGAAGTGCTGTTCCCGTGGACGGTAGCAGTAGCACTAGTCTACCAACAGCGCTTTAGAGGAATAGGAATCATTACTTATAGTCTGTGCTAGTACCACCAAATCCCTAGGCCGCCGACCGTCGGCACGGTAATTGGGTATCATTCGGGAGGGCGATCGGGGTGGTGTCCCCCACCCCCCAGATGGAGCACCATGACGTTCCGACCAATAAGGGCTTCTGAACACCAACAGATTCGCCCAAAAGCACAACGCCATTAGCCTTGGGCGCAACTCTCCGTGTCAATAAGGCTGACGAACTCACTTTTTTCCTCCCTGCAGCAGAGATAGAGGGCTGTTATTTTTACGACTTCCCTTTACCATCTCCTAGGATGGTGGGGCACGGTGCGAATTACTGGGGAACCCCGGGTTAGCACATACTTTTTCTCAAAGCCTGATAACTTGACGATGAAATGTGAATTGAGACTACTGTAGACACCGCAGTAATGATGAGCAGACAATTTGGGCTAGAAGTGAAGAAGCCCTGCTGGCCTTTCTTCTCACCTAGAATTGTAGTTTTATGTTTGAATATTGAATAATGCTGCGCTTATTTAAAGCATTATTACTCCCTATGGGTACTTCGGTTTATGAACTTGTTCGGGCTTGTTCGGTATGGCTTGTGATCCGGCCGGAGACCACGGTAGGCTATTGAAGTTAACCAGTGGCGGCCCGATGAATCCGCGGGAGGCGCCGGGGGGGGGGGGGGCGGCGAGTAATATGTAGTAGAGTTTGTTTTCACTGTTTGCCTTGTGGTGATGCCAGGGTTAGGGCCTCTTTCTCGTCACAGTAATGGGATCGATACAGGTATTTTAGAAACCCTCGTTTCTGATTTCGCTATCCTAGCCTGATCGCCTGATTGTATTGTGGCTAACGGGCCGTGCTGCTCTAGAGAAAAATTAGAGATTTCCCACAAACCCCTATACTCGCGGACTTCTAAGATACACGGACACCTTGGCGCCAAAGGTCTGCCCTTTCGGTGGGCCATGGCAATGAGGTGTCCGGATACTCGCGGGATTCGCGAGTGACAGGGGTCAGAGTGAAGGTTTGCGACGGCAAGCAGAGGTGCCTTAAAGTTTCCACTACACGGGTGGGGTGGAATACCACGGGAGCTGGAACAATTGTGAATCTTGCTATTCGTATCATAGGACATCGGGGTTGCTTCTCTTAGTAAGGTCTGCTGTCTCAACAAGGGGTCGGGAAGGATCCCTGAGCTATTCTCCCACAGCCGAAAGGAGGAACTCTGGACGTCTAACTGTGATTCTTGATCCCTCGTTCCCAAAGTGGTCGCTTCAGGCGGTGGGTCGCCTATTGTGGGGGGGGGGAGAAGAATTATTGGAGCCACGACTTGTGAGGAAAAGTGGGTTACCGGGAAAGGGAAGAAAGAAGCAAGTGAAATAAAAGGAGGACACATATACCGGTATGCCTGTAGCATTCTCGCTGCTTGTCTAGCTTCTTACTCTTCCCCGCTTATCTTTCTCGGCACAGTGGGCCCACAGCAACCCTGGTAACACAAGAAGCGCACCCCTCCCCCGGGTTTTCCATACAAAACAACAATTTTCGATATATGAGACCCCTAAGTTACCCAACAGAAAATAGTGAGAAAAATTTGGCAGTTTTTTGCGAGGGAGTGTTTTGCATAGATACCCGCATAATTAAATATCAGGTTACAGGAATTGTTGGATAAAAGCTGAAAGTCTGAGCTCTGAAGGGGAGGTGAAAATCCGTGCCAAGACTGCCAATTTCTAAGGGGTTTTGCGTAGCAACAAAATGGGTCAACTTCGTAATGCTGTATTAGTCTCTGGGGCTATCTATAAAAATTGAAAAAACCATAATGTTAAACTCTACACGAATGCTCCTCATGTTGCCGGGGTCTTGAGGACAGAATTTTTTGTGGTTGTTGGTGGCGAATTGGGGGTCGGAAATCTCTGTGGAAAACCAGGGGGTGAGTTTCTTTTACCACGCGTGCACAAGCACTTGGCTATGAGGTGGAGAGCTGGCAGCCGGTGCTTCTAGACACCTAGCCTTACCACCCTCGTAGGGGATGGAGGAGTGAGTTTGGGGCGGAAATTACAGAAACAAGAAAGAAGCTTGATATCATACCTCAAATCCCTACCTCTGCGATGGCCCACGTTCATCAAGTGAACGTTGCCCTACTATCATACGGTAATCTTCCTATACGGACCGGCAGGTTCTAAGAGGTTACTAAACAGGAGTTGGCGATCCGGTAGCGGTATCACTGGGATTGTCTTTATTCCTCGTCCTCTAACTTACCTGCTTCGCCCCTCTGGTTTATTCCAACGCTAAATTGTCATAGCATTCTCCACCGAGGCCGGCATCCAATTTGAGCTGAGCACCGTTTCAATCGCCGGCCGGCTTGTTCACCCACCGTACCTCCTTCCTTTCCGTTGGAATAGACTGACGGTCCTGGCCAGCACCCCTCGTCCTCTGGGCACCTCACCGGCCCCAATCACCCCCTCACCCTCTCTATCAGAGAGTGTTAGGAATCACGGGCGAGTGAGATGGGAGGTATACGGACTCGAGGCTACATCCTGAGATTGTGCAATCAAGCCTTAACCACCGCGTAGTTTTGCGTAGACCGGATGTTGGAATAGGTATGCGGCGGACTACATTTGCGTTCTGATATCTGCTCAGGCCTCCCAAGCAGAGATTCGCTGTCCTTATTTGCATTTCTTAGATTCTGGTCTCTCTCTTCTTGGAGCTGTATCTCTTCTTTGCACCTTGTTTTCATGGAAATAGTCTTCATTCTCTTATTAATCTGTCTCGTACTGACAACATAAATCGTAACACTTTCACTATAATCCCAGGTTTGGTTCTCAGAATATGCAAGTCTAAGAGTTGACGTGCTCCGGAAATCCCGGCAAGCGTCGAATCTAGCTACATGGCGCGAGCTTGGAGCTTGTGACTACTGCAAATACTACCCCCGCCTCCCCGAAACTCCTAATTATGCTGCTGGGCCAGAAGCTAATTGGATCCAGGTGGGTGAGGGGATGGTGGTAAAACGTACCATAGGCAATTACCCAACAGTCATTCGGCATTAGGATCGGGATGACAGGGAGGCGATGGTGACTTACCAGTGGGATATGTGGGAATCTGTAGGGACTGGAAAAAGGTCATCGGTGGGCGGGGGTAGCAACTCTCGGATATTGCGGGGATGCTACAAACTATCCCTTCCGATAGGTGTACCATCATATGTTTCGGCCATTTGGATGGGTGTGTAACAGAAGATGAGGCCAATCTTCGCAATTGACCCAAATCCTCCGGAACTCTCGATATTTATGACTGGGAATATGCATACCAGAACGAAACTGGGAACCGTCTTTCTAGAATAGAAACGGCCATAAGCGTCGTTCTCATGGCAGTTAAGATTATCAAGCATCTTTACACTTGGTTGGATGAGTAGACATCCCCGGATGTCATTCAGAGTGTCCTGGGGGCAGATATCCTGAGGGAAATTCATGAGGGTATCTCTGAAATGTACATAGAAGCCATGACGCCCCGGAAGATACCTCAAGATATCCCCTAACGGATACATATCCAGATTTCTGCTTGTATTCCTGGAGGTCGCCGCGATTCTGCAGAGGACTAAATTTTTTTGCGGGCAACAAAAGGTTAACATGAGAACTGATGGCTGGGGGTTGGAGGATGCTTATGGTGCAGCACTAAGTCGGATAAGGGGTAGGGTGGGAGGAAAGAGAAGCTTTCCATTGCCGTAATTTTAATGTGGATCTCTCACTCAGAGCGGCCCGTGAACATTATGGGTTTGTTTTTAGGCACCCGCACCCGTGAAAGGCTTGCTGGATCCCCAATAGTGGCAATTTTCGTGCGATAGGGACATTTCCAACTCGTTGCCAAAGACGTGTTGTCATAGACAACGCGGCTTCCGCAATCCTTCTATTTCACTTTATTCTTCAAGAAAAGCTCCGGTCTTACCTAAGGCATTTAACCTCAGCTCACTCGGCAGCGGGAGAGACCTGCCTGGGTTATCGGAACCCGTAGCAGCTCATGGCTCTTTCGAACGAACCCAGTTCAAATCTCCGAGGTGCATTGTCCCTCAAATATTCTTCCGCGCACAAAAATGGACATTTTAGATTGTGTGAAACTGAGTAAAATTGAAGCTGTTTGACACCGCAGTAACAGGGTGTCCACCAAGGCCCTTGCCAAAGCGCTAGAATGGTATGTTTGTTGTATCGGTTTCGATATGTTTTCCAGGTTCGTTTGTCAACACTGCTCATTAATGTGCGGGATTGATGAGACTGTAGCTGGTTTAGTGGTGGTGGAAGGCGGTGATACCAGCCAAGAAGACTACATGGATAATAGGCCTGTCGCGAAGGATGCTTGGAGTGGACGCGAGGGAGTCGTCAACATGCTACCAGGTCCGAATGACATCAACCCCAATTGACTAGATCAGGATGGCCATATACTGCACTAGTGGGCTGCAGTCAATAGGAAGGATGGGATGAAATGGGGAAAAGTAAAACAGGAAAGCCCGAGGTGTTATTCACCCTGGTCGGAGGAATCAAAGGTTGAGCATAAGGTCTTGCGGGAGAGGCCAATGTCCCGTTGTCGGTGAAAATTTAGATATCCCTTGGGCCATACTTGGAAGGAGTTGGCAGCTGGGAAAAAGGCTATGAAGAAAATGAAAACATAGACGATCACTCGGTGGTGGACAGTTAAAAAAAGTCCTATCAATGCATCCTGCAGTGAGGTAGCTCCCAGATATCCGTCCCCTCCGGTACCTGGGATCCCAGTATTTTCTTTGAGGAATGATTAGTGGCCCATTTCCTCACCGGAGGGTTCCTCCATTTCCCTACATTCGCCCGCTTCGCCGCGCTCTGGAAATTCACTTTCACTCAAGTGGCTTCGTTCTTTCCTTGGGACCCCAGATTCAAGAGTTGCAATTTTTCGGAAATTGGTTGAGGTATCATACCGGTACTTCGCCCACTGGGTTTGACTGGTTGCACACAGTTTTGATGGGGCTTATTTTTCTACTAGATGGACCAACATCCGGGGGTTATATCGCTAATTTGGCCTCATCCTATGCTCGAGGAATAGGGGTACTGGAACTTGGTTTTTAGATTTGATTCGTGTGCATCACGACACCCCTGGCGAGAGATAGAGGGGAAGAAAGTCACCCATTTGGTCTAGGTACAAGTGGGCTGCTTCGAAGAACAAAGGACGTGGGGCTGTGGGAGGCTGAGAGTTTGCAGGAATAAAATTGCGGGGGCTCATGGTGCCTCACGCCTTGTTTCATACACGGCGGGGAGGCAGGCGACAGTAGATGCAGGTAAAAGACGTTTTTGCACCCCCCACATTAACTAGATGCGATAGCTACCAGAAATCCACACACTTCAACTTTTCGTACTGGCCATCTAAACACATACTCCACTAATCCCGAACTTAAGCTCTCTAGTGAGGCTTGTTTTCCCGCCCTAGCGAATACAACCCCGCGGTGTTGGGATGTGTGGAGCCATCAATTGGCTTGTTTTGGGTTCTCCAGTACCCACCAGCCAGGTCTGGGCTACACTGTAGTCAAGCCCCTTCCATCATCTGCAGCTGCAGGGTCATTGAGACAGAGCCCACAACCATGGTTGTCTCGTGCACCAGCCCGGTCTCGTGGTTCTCGACAACAACAGAAACGGACACGACTCCTTTGGGGATACTGGAGGGGTGTATGATGGGGTAGACAACATCACCTAGGATCAGCCTCTTTTGCTGGTCAATGGTAGTCAAATCGGCGTAGCTACCCAACTCTTCATCCGAGTATTCCGGGGTCCGCTGACCGGTTTCCTTGAAGAAGCAGAAGGCGGTTATCCAACCCGATATGTTGCAGATATTATTCACGGATCCATGCTGCCCGGGGGCGTGGCAGGCCGGAGCCAGAAATTCTTGATATCCGACGAGCCTGGCTGAGCGAAGGATAAAACCGTGGGTTGGATGATGGGCGTTAGGAGGCGGGCCAATTCGGCTGCTGGGGACCATACTTTGGTAGGTATTGAACCTTGTGGAGGATTTCTTTCCAGTCAGATTTCTCGCCTAGTAGGGTTGCCGAAGGAAATCTGCATCCGGTGCGCAGTCTGTAGTCGAAGTACCGCTTCAGGGTCCCTATCATAATTATCGCGGCGACAGACTTATTCTCATCGGTTGTGGTGCTGAAGTTCGGCATTATCAGGTCCCTGAGCCGCGCATCCACCACCTTCCTGAATCAGGACCGTCATTCCCTACGCAAGCTTTCCCATATACATACTCTGGATTGAGTGTGGGCGGGTGTCGACCGTGAGTTTTTTTTGCTCTGATGAGAGACGAATTGGGCTCCGAGTCCAGTTGACAAACATGCTGAATTGCGTCAGGACAGAGAGCCAGATATCGTCGGGTCGTAAAACAAGGTGGAGATCCTGCTGGAATGCGCGGATGATATCATTGACTAGGCTATTGCCATGCGGGGTTCTCGGGGGGGGGATGGGGGCTGGGTTTGTGAAAGGAGGATTGAATGATCCGGTGATTGTCCGCCTGATCCGGCTTCACTGTTAGCCTGAAATTTTCATATGACAGTCTCAAAGCATTAGATGCATGTTTTAGTAGGTCCTCCGCCGAATGGACCGTGGGGTCGGTATTGCAGCCCACGAGCTCAATCAAGGCTTGGCGGTGACTGGAATTGTTGCTGGTGTCGTGAAGTGGAATTTGTAGGTCAAACTTTGTGTTGGGAGCGGCTCTGCTGGTTGTAAATATTGCAAACAAATGTGAGCACTCGGAGAGCAATGGATGAAATGGAATATGAAGCTAGATCTGTCAGTGGCTGGTATCCCACAAGGCAAGTATGATAGCGCAAATGGATGGCAAACGTACGAACACCTGAGCAAAGCTCTCAATGAACTACTCAGCGACGTTTGTAGTGATGGGCACGATCATGGTCGAGCAGATCATAGGTGTTCTGCTCGAGCATAGTCTGATCGAGAGGACCCCATGATCGAATGATCGAGCAAATTGGGAGGCCCTGGTCGAGTGATCGAGTAGTGATCGAGCATACTTGAGTCGAGCTGATTGTCATCTCCATTTTCATGTAAAAATATTGCCTCCAACCGCAGGTGCTCTGATGGAACACTTTGCAAGAGTGTTAGTCAAAAGGCTATTCAGGGGCCATTAACGCAATATTTGGTAGCCATTGTCGGTAGAATTTCAACCACTCAATAATATCTATATTCCGGTCTACCCTTGGCTCTTGGAAGTGGATGTCAACTTGGGATTTCATGAGATCATTGTCTAGAGCAAGGGAATTTTAGACAAGTAAATTGGTGGGTCAGGCATGTTGGGGGTTCAGTGGTGACGTGCGATATCAGGGACATGATATTGAGTGTGCGGTGCAGACAATGATTATATTAATAGATATTGGGTCATTTCCAGGACAGATATATGTATAGGTATTGATAGAGTCACCGATCATGATCGATCATGATCGAACATGGTCGAGCAGTACCCCTACTCGAGCAAATCGAGCAGATCATGAGGGTCCTGCTCGAGCATAATCTGATCGAGTGACCCTTATGATCGAGGGTGATCGAGCATAACCTGCTCGAGCAAAACTCGATCATGATCTGATCGTGGCCATCATTAGACGTTTGGGGGGGGGATAGGACGGGGAGTCCTGAAGGACAGAAGTTTGGTAGAAGTGGGGATTATGGTGGTATGCTGTACTGCTAGTAGTGGTGGTATCATACCAATGTGGGAGGGTATGGGTTTACTGGGCTGTGGTTGCATATCTGGGTTGTGGTTGCATATTCCCGGTGTCTTGACACAATATTTTCTGTAGACACAAAGACAGGCTCATTATTCTCTTCCTGCTCTCCAGAAGAGTGAGAGACAAAGCCAACTACTACCTCGATAGGGGGATGACGAACACCACATACGGTAATTATCGACAAGCAGCAAATGCAGATTTCCTATCTGCCTAATCCGGCTCTGTTTCCTCTTCCCTCCCCGCTCATCCCCCAATTAAACTGTTACCGTTTCCTGTCACTTTCCTACAGCTTATCCTGCGGTGTGTGGCATAGCTAAAGTCCATCTTTTCCACGGGTGCCGGCTCAGCCGAACACCATCGAAATCCTAGAAGTCAACCGAGACACTTCCACACCGGTACCGGTGTGGTGTGAGGAAGGTTTTAGGGGTTTTCTGGTCATGTTTTCTGGGTTTTTACCCATAGAATTTTCTGTTTGGGATGAGGCTTAGCAGGTGGCTGTTTTTCACCTGGAGGCATGGCCTTGCCTTCCTCAGAGAGAGCGGAGGAACGACACAGCGAGAACCCATCCTGTACAACCAGCTCCACCACTTTCTTTACTGTTGTTTCTAGGTGTTGTTTCCCCCACTCTTTTCTCTTGCTTTCTCATTGTGTTTTACTGTCAACATTATCAGCATAACTCTACACTCTTATCCGATTGAATATTACGTTGTACAGTTATCACAATTGCACAGGTGTCAGCTCGGTTAATCACACCATCCAAAATACGGAAGTCAACCGAGATACTTCCACACCGGTAGTGTTGTAATGGTCGGCGGTAGAAGTAAAGCTACAAATAACGGCACCCGCACAGATGGGGATGAAGCGATTACTTAAAGCACAGGCAAATACTGTACCACCAGCAGTATCGTAATGGGGTACGGGGAGACAATCGAGGTGAACGAATTGACCCTCAGGTCCAGACTGCCATGATTTGGCCAGGAAGGACTCTGGAAAATCTACGGATTCGCCCAACAGAACAAGGCCATCGGTTTTAGGCTCGCTGGAACAGGGCTGACGAACTCACCTTTCTCACCTGCCTACGGGCAAGAATAAAGGACTGCTATCTTCACGACTATCTTTTTTCCTCTCCCTAGATGGTGGGATACGGTCCAAATCGCTTAGGCCGCTCTCTGGTCACCATGTATGATTCGTACCTCCACAACCTTGAAGACTTAGCGGTAAAATGTGGGTTGCACCTAGGAACCGCAATGGTGATGGATCGATTAGGATCGCTTGTTAGAGTATGAGGAAATATTCGTTGAATCAATACCGATATCTCAGGAACCTTCGTTTTTGACTCCGGTAATACAGATAAGGTGAAAGATTTTGTGTTTTCGCCTCGAGACCGATATGCCATTCCGGAGAAAGATGGTGGTGCCGGGCGATCCTCGCTGCTCCCAAATTTCAAAGATATCGGGTAAGCCTTGGCGTCAAAAAGCTGAAATCGCGAGTAATCTGTGCCAAAATGAAGGTTTGGGGCGGCAGCCAGAGGGGTCCTACGGTTCCCATGATAACAGCAAGTTTGGATGATAGTCGCCATAGTTCCTCTTCCATGGATGGGACAGAATACTGGAATAATTGAGAATCATGCTTCTCATAGGATGTTGGAGTTGTGTACCCTAGCGCTTGTCCGTTGTCTCAAGGAAGCGGTGAAAGGGACCCTCGCGCCATCTTTTTCCGCCTGAATCCAAAGGGGGGAATTCTGGACGCCCTAGCGTCATTTCAACCACCCAATGCCACCAAGGTGGCTGTTGAAGTGTTGGTCTTTCCTGTTGCTATCTATCATAGAGAGATGATTCATGTTTTCTCTTTCTCTGTTTTTCTCTCCCTCACAATCCCCTCCGGGAATAGTTGAAGGGACGTTAATTCCACTGACGGTGGAACATTGCCCCTTCCTCAATGTGACTGCATGCTCAACCTTTTTATTCCTTCTGCCCGGGTGAGTAACACCTCCGGTTTGAATGTTTTGTGTCCCCCCATTCACGAAATGAAAGATGATAGCAAGTGCCCACAGTGGATGCTTTGCAGCGGTGGAAGAATAACACTTGTGCGGAGGTAGGAAAGGATGTATTCGACAAGTGGTCGTCGACCACTTGTTCCCTCTATATACAGAAAGAGAAAACATCTGTGGCTGTCATCCAAACCCTCACAACAGGAAGAAACACACATAACCACAGTCACAACCTTTCCATCCAGAACATAACATGCCCTCCGTCTGAACCTTTTTATCCTGCCCACAACCACCTGGGATTACATCTCCATCAAAAGATACTGCTTTCACACAGTCCAATTCACCAAGCTGAAAAACTTGTACACTTTTACACTTGCATTCCGATAGTGACTACTATCCCTAAAAACAGTGGCCACCACGAACGGTAAGTTATCTATCATAGGAGCGGGGGGATATTCGTTCGATGCTTGACAAGTGAGAAGGGGCAAGTGGCTTGGAAAGGAAAAGAATATAGCAGAAAAATAACAATAGAAAATATATCAGCCATTCTCTCTCAGGTTGCCTCAATTATTCCTGTCTGCTTCGCCTAGGTTATACATCCTAGTCAACTGATTCTTCCACCCTGCACTCTCGTTTCCCTTCCATGTGCTCGAGCCTACGAAGGGGGTTGATAAAATAAACTGACCGAACAACGGAGATCGCATAAGTCTAGACCCTCTGGGTGTCTAGATTCGTGGGGTATCAGCCGGTCCTCTACTTGTAGTCCTGAGAGGTTGGAAAAGTCACCACGATATCTAGCACTCTGATTAGCTCCCGATCAAAGTCAAAATATTTCAGAGAACACCACGCACCCTGTGTTCGTCAGTGTTCCCAAGCGTCCAGTCCGTCCGTTCTTGGCTGAGGACGGGACGGACACCGGTTTCTGGAACTCCGCCCTGGACGGACGCCCGTCCTGTGGTCCGTCCTAACCACTGCCCGGGACGGCCGGCCGGGCCCTATAGATGACGGCCGGGCCCTGTAGATGACGGCCGGGCCCTACAGATGACGGCCGGGCCCTGCGAATGACGGCCGGGCCCTATAGATGATGGCCGGAAGATGCCATTTGTATTAAGACTCCCGGGCCCGGGCGTCAGCCCCTCGGACGGCGGTCTTTATCAAAGACGGACGCCATGCCATGGCGTCCTTACCCACCCTGCCCGGGACGCCCGGGACTACAAGCCCGCCA
>LN891115.1:86227-127524 GCA_900010015.1 Tuber aestivum | reverse complement strand
GGGCCCTGTAGGGCGCCCGGGACGGTTGGGAACACTGGTGTTCGTACTCGTGGGGTCAGCAAATATTATCTATAGCGGGAGAGAACTAGCCTTGACCAGGAGGATATCCACTTGGCCGAATAGGTGGCTTTCCAGATAGGATATCCGGTAGGGAACGTCCTGGTCCGTAAGTATGTAAGCGAGTGATATTTGATGTTGGCTAACACGATTTGGAGATGGTACCATTGGAGAGAAAGAGCAGAGACACATGAACGATCGGAGATGGAGTCCTTTTTTCTCGGGTTTATTCAGATTTCTGTACTGTAACGTGCAATGTGTACTACCCCTCCATAGTTGCCCATCGCTGGTTTCTATGATGGTGAAATCTAATGGAAAAGAAGTGTCTAAGACCCTAAGACAACTTTTTAGTCGAGCTGAGGGGTGTGGGTAGGAGAGGTTACCAGCGCAGTGCAGAAAGGCAGTGAAAAGGTGTGCTAGCATCATAGAAGCACGGGTGGATATACTCGAGTATGATACAGTGTAGCGGTGGGTGGGGGCGAGGTGGGTAACTTAGGGCTAACTAGGCGGTGAGTTCTTTTGGGTCGCGAGTGTGCTACATAGTGGGTATCATAAGAAAAAGATCGTTCTTGGTTTTCCTGTTGGAGTGTGATGGGGTTCTTGACTTATATAAGTTGTCCTATCACTACGCTAAGCATAGCGCTACATCACATGACCAAGTCTCCGCTCTCATAAGGGTACAAGTACGAGCTCAACTAGGAAAGAAAGGAATAGCTCCCCCCCTCCCCCGTTCCCACCCAAAATACACAAACTTAGCAGGGCACTAAAAAAGATATGCTGTAGATTTTGTTTCCAAAATAGTAAGCAGATGGAAGGGAATCATTGGATATTTTTACATATAAGATTGCGAATTCTTTCAGTCCTGCTTGACCTGGACAGTGAGGAAATGAAGCTAGCGGGCATTGTTGCAATGTGAAAATACCATGCTCTCACAGATCGCATGTCCTTACAGTGCTTTTGGGGTATATCGGACATTCACAATTCTTGGTGCCGGAATTTTTAGGGGGGTGCCCGAAAATTCACTGGATTTTTCCACAGTTGTGGCGGTGTATAGGCACCTATTGGGAAATGCTCATTCTACCGGGAAAGCCAGGTAGGTGTGAATTTCTTTCGTTACCAGAATCGTACTCGATCAGGTATTGCACGGCTGCTGATTCGATTCAATACTTTGAGAGAGCGGGAGTCGCACTGGATTGTAAGCCTTTTATACCCCTGTTTAGCAAGCTGAAAATCAAATACTTGTTTTGTAGAAAAGATTTCCGATAGTTGTATTATATCTTGCGATTCCGCAGCTCCAAGATATCTGTTCCTCCCCAGCGCCTGCGGTCCCGATATTTCTTTTGACAGCTGATTTGCGACGCATGTATCATTTCTTGCTCGTCCTCGCCGGGAAGTTCCTCCATTTCTCTACTTCCCCCCTTTTTTCTGCGTGTTTTTTCTCTTTCAGCCTGACGTCTTTGTCTAGTTCCGCGCGATTTTCCATGGGCCTCCAACCCTAGAATTCGATATCAATCTTGTAGCTAACTACTATATGACCGGTGACTTGGCGTATACGCCTCGTAGCATTACATCCAAAGGGTGAACCAACTCCATATCAAATCCACCATCCCGCGATACATCTGGAAAGTACCACCCGCGCACCCCGCAGACCCGCAGCACCTATGGGGCGATACCACCTGCTCTCCAATAACCGAAGCCCAGGGTTGGTTGGCTAGTCCCGAGGGGTGATCCAGAACACTCGAATCCCGAGCTCCAATGAACGAAATCAATGCCGGTGGGAGGAACAAAAAGTCTGCAGGACTTCCAATGGAGTGGTGGGAACAAACACAGTCTCTCAATGGGTGAGGAGGCCTTGGAGCCAATCAGAGGATTTCTAACTTACACTTCACACCCAGCACATGGAGACACCTATGAAATTCTCAAGGGTGACTGCACGTTTCCTTTTTCTTCTTCTTTTCCTCAGTAGGGGTTCCATAATATAACCCCCGGCTTCGAAAGCTAGTCCCAACTCCTTTGGTAATCTTTTGATGTAGCCCCCCCCCCTTCATTGCAACATTCGATGGAGGTATGATACTTCGCCCACCCGAGTTTGACTACTAGAGCGCGTTTCTATGGGAGATTTTTTTCGACTAGATGGACCAACAGCCAGAGGTTATGTCGCTAGTCCAGACTAGTTTCATGCTATCGAGGGCCTGGGTCGCGCTAGTCAAGACACGCCAGGCGAGAGATTTGAGCGGGACAAAACAATTACTTGGTATGGGTACGGATGTGCGGCTGTGGACAACTGAGGGCTTGGGGCGATGGAATGCTGGCAGCTTGCATAGATGGAACTGCGGGAGCTTCTGATGCCCCCAAAATTGTTTCCCATATGGGGGGAGAAAAAAGGGCCGCAGATAAATTTATTTAAAGGATGTTATCACATCCCCCGCGTGAACTTGATGTAGTCACCACCACCACACAATACAACTATGTACTGGTACTGGTTACCCGAACATGTGCTCTACCAATCCCCAAGTCAAACCCCCTGGTAAAGCTTTTTTTGTTTCCATTCCGGTCAATAAAACCCAGCAAGCTGCCCGACTGAATCCTCCAATATCCACCACCCAGACCTGGGCTGCACCGTAGTCAAATCCCCTCCACCATTCGCAGCAGAAGGAGTCATCCCGACAGAACCCGCAACCATAGTTGTCTTGTGTTCCAGCCCGGTCGCGTAGTCCTGGACAACAACGGGAACGGACACGACGCCTTTGGGAATACTTGAGGGGTGTATGATTGGGTAGACAGCGTCCCCCAGGACTAGTCTCTTTCGCTCGGCAATGCTTATCATAGCTGCATAGTAGCCCAGTTGTTCATCCGAGTATTCCGATACCCTCTGACCGGTCTCCTCGAAGAAACAGAAGGCGGTTATCCAACCCGATATGGTGGACACACTACCACCGGATCCATCCTGCCCCGTGGCATGGCAGGCTCGCAGCCAGAAATTCCTGACGTCTGGCGAAGTTGGTTGAGCGAAGGATGCGATCATGTACTGGATGATGGGGGTTAGGAGGCGGGTCCACTCGGCTATTTGGTTGCCATACTTTGGCAGGCGCTGAACCCTATGGAGGATCGCTTCCCAGTCCGACTTCTCGCCTAGTAGGGTTACGGAGGGGAACCCGCATCCGGTCGTGAAGGTGTAGGTAAAGTACCTTTGCAAAGTTCCCATCATAACTATTGCAGCGACCGACTTATCCTCGTCGGTTGTCGTGCTGAAGTTCGGCATTATCAGCTCCCTGAGCTGTGGATCTACTACATTTTCCTGAATCAGTACCGTCATGGCCTGTGCAAACCTGCCCATGTCTACATTGTGAATCGAGTTTGGGCGTATGTCGATTACGAGGTCCTTTTTATCCTCATGAGCGACGAATTGGGCACGGAGATGCTCAGCGTTCCCGTTGACAAACATGCTGAACTGCGTGAGGATGGAAAGCCAGATATCGTCGGGCCGTAAGACCAAGTGAAGATCCTGCTGGAAAGCGCGGATGATACCATTGACTAGGCCGTTGCCATACGGGATTATCCGGGAGGTGCGGGAGTCGAGTTCGTAAAAGGAGGACTGAATGATCCGGCGCTTATCCGGTTGTTCCATCTGCCGCGTCATCCTGTCGAAACATTCATATTCAGGTGCCCAGGCCTTTGATGCGTGCTTTAGTAGGTCCTCCGCCGAATGGACCGTGGGGTCGACATTGCGGCCCACAAGCTCAGGTGAGGGCTTGACAGTGACTGGCATTGCGGCTGGTGTCTGGAGGTGGAATTCGTGTGGGACGGTTTTAACCTTGTATTGGAAAAGGTCTTGCCGGCGGTCGATTACATGGACGAGGGGAGGACCCGAATAACACCGGATAGAACTGAATCGGTTAGCCACCAGTATCACATAGGTGCAGCAGCTGAAATGATTGGCGTACGCACAATGTCCAGAACAAAGCTCGCAGTGAACTGCCCAGTGCCTTTTATGAAGAGGGGATGGGATGAGAGAGTCCTGAAAGATACTGGTAGAGATTTTTCTGTGGCAGCAAGAATGATGGCGATATGCAGCAGTGTTGAGAGTGATGCTGGCATCTCCCAGCTGCCACCACCACTATATAGGAGGGAAATACACGAATGTTGAGCCTCTGGTTGTAGGTCTCCCGAAACCCCAACCGTCACATGATGGTAGCCTCAGTACGAGTGCGGTCGATAAATATATTTGTCACATGCTTTATCTAAGGACACATCGCAGCTAAAAGGTGCACTGAAACTTTCTTATCAGAATCACGCGACAAACACGCTTATCGCCTGCACTCGTACAAACCACTAACACAGGACAGGCAACACTCTAGCTGTCGGTGGTGGCGATAAGGCTGACAATGACAATACGGTAGAGAGATAGGAGGGACACATAGCCAGTCCGGGTACGATATCGGTACTAGGGGGTTCCAGGCCGCTACGGAACCCACCGGTACAGTAATCCGGCACAAGAGGACGATGGGGCAAGTGTCCCCATCCCGCAGGTGCACGCCACTACGATTTGGCCAATAAGGGCCTCTGAATACCAAGGGATCGGCCCGAGAGCACAAAGCCTTGAAGTCCTGACGCAGCTTGGGAGAGAAAGCAATGTTGTCAACGAGGCTGACGAAGTCACTTTTCTCGCCTCCCTGCAGCCGAGAAGAATGGGCAACTCTATTCAGGACTCCCCCTCCCCACTCTCCCTAGGTGGTGCTGATCACTATGCAGGATTCGTATTTTCCGAATCCGACGACTTAGAGTGAGTTGAGGGTACAAGTCCCAGGCATGAAGACGGGATCCCCATTGTGTTCGGGTTCTTCTTGCTAGATAATTTACTTGTAAAATTTGAGTTGCAACCGGAAACCTCCAGTCGCCCATAGCTGATTGCCAGGAATTCCAATTGCACGGCTCTTTTACCGTGCTTGCTAGCAAGGCTCCACTAGAGACCTGGAGCCCGGGCACTTGTATCCTTTAGTCTTCAGCTCGTGGTGACGCACTGCTCATTCGAGTGTTTTGAGCGAAATTTTTCCCTTCCTCCTCGCTTGCATTCAGCCGGCCCTCCAGAGAAGCACAATGGTGGCCCATGTCATATATATCGGAAGGGTGTACGAGTACTGTAACCAATCCCTTGTGGACTCCCTTCCTTCCCCGGATTCCCATGGGGTTGGGGTGGGGATGAGGGGATGCTAGGGACCAGGGGTATAGGTTGTCAGGACGCCCAAGACCAAGCTAGCAAGGGGTAATGATGCAGGGGGGTAGAGGGCTGCATGTCCGGAGAGTGTCAGGATGCGCAACAATGGATTCAGCCTACGTCCTGATTAACAGTTTGCATCCTGTGCGTCCCGTGCTTGCCAGATGAAAAAAGAGGGAAAGTCAAAAAAACATAACAATACAGCAGTAGGCTGCAACTGGGATCACGGAACCTAAGTCAAGCCTAGCCAGATAGTAGATGTATTACCACTTCTCTCATGTAGTCCCTTCAAGTTATTCAAGTTCTCCAAGAGAAAGTATCACTTAGTGGATGGGATACCACTGGCATCATCATGCTACATAAAGAGGTCTGAACAGAAGTTCTGATAGCCCAGAGGACCACCAGACCAACTGACTGAAAAGCTGACTGTGCAAATACTAAGTGAGCCTAGCAAAAGCAGGGTAGGAGGAGGAGGTAGAGGCATCGTAAGACCACTCCTAGCAGGAAAAAAGAGCTCCCAAGAGGATTAACCTCAAAGAAAAGTCCCCCAAGGCAGAAGCAAGGCCTAGCAGGAGGAAACATGAGAAGGGGTGGCCTACATCCCCCTGCTGGGGGGGGGGGTGCAAGGCCAGAAAAGGTGGTGATAGTTCTCTGGTGTTGAGTGGTTCCCAAATAGGAAATATTTTTCAATGACCAGAGTTGTAATGGAGACGGAGGATGCAATAGTCTCTTTTCTGCAACCTTCCTTCATATACTTCTTCCATTTAGTTGATGCCATAAGGTACTGACTGCATGGGACATCATAGAACTTGCAATTGCAGTAATCACTGCTTTTTCTCCCCAACTCTTTTCATCTTCCACCTTCCAAATCGCTAACTCTATACACTCTGCTCTTGTCCATTCACAGTCTGACAATAGTGAAGATGAAGTAAAGTGACAAAGGTCAAAAAGATTGAACATTTTGTAAACTTTCAAAACTTGGACTCGGACAATGGGTAGCAGAGAACAGTGTCTGTTTACATCAAGATGATTCATGCTAGTACTTGAGTATTGTATTGTTGACGTCGGTGGTGGTCAGGGAAATTCCTCATCAGTTACCTTGCTGTTTTTCCAAATTTTTCATTGTATGATACTCTATTTGTCGCTATGCCAATGGGTACATTAGTGGATATCATAAGAAAAAGATCATTCTTGGTTTTCCTGTTGGAGTGTGATGGGGTCCTTGACTTATATGGGCTGTCCTATCGCTACGCTAAGCAGAGCGCTACATCACATGACCAAGTCTCCGCTCTCATAAGGGTGCGAGCTCAACTAGGAAAGAAAGAGATCGCTCCCCCCCTCCCCCGTTCCCACCCAAAATACACAAACTTAGCAGGGCACTAAAAAAGATATGCAGCAGATTTTCTTTCGAAAATAGTAAGCAGATGGAAGGGAATCACCGGATATTTCTACATATAAGATTGCGAATTCTTTCAGTCCTGCTTGACCCGGGCAGTGAGGAAATGAAGCCAGCCGGTATTGTTGCAATGTGGAAATTCCATGCTCTCACAAATCGCATGTCCTTACAGTGCTTTTGGGGTATATCGGACATTCAGAATTCTTGGTGCCGGAATTTTTAGGGGGGTGCCCGAAAATTCACTGGATTTTTCCGCGGTTGTAGTGGTGTATAGGCACCTGTTGGGAAATGCTCATTCTACCGGGAAAACAAGGTAGGTGTGAATTTCTTCCGTTACCAGCATCGCACTCGATCAGGTACTGCACGGCTGCTGATTCGATTCAATACTTTGATAGAGCGGAGTCGCATTGGATCGTAAGCCTTTTTATACCCCTGTTTACCAAGCTAAAAATCGAATACTAGTTTTGTAGAAAATATTTCCAATAGTTGTATTATATCTTGCGATTCCGCAGCTCCAAGATATCTGTTCCTCTCCGGCGCCTGTGATCCCAATATTTCTTTTAACAGCTGATTTACGACACATGTATCATTTCTTGCTCGTCCTCGCCGGGAAGTTCCTCCATTTCTCTACCTTCCCCCTTTTCACTACGTTCTTTTTTTTTCTTCTTTTAGTCGGATGGCTTTGTCCAGTTCCGCGTGATTTTCCGTGGGCCTCCGACTTCTCCGATCCCTAGAGTGCTATACCAACCTTGTAGCTAACTACGGTATGACCGGTGACTTGGCGTATACGCCTCATAGCAATTACATCCAAAGGGTGAACCAACTCCATATCGAATCCACCATCCCGCAATAGATCTGGAAAGTACCACCCGCACACCCCACAGACCCCCCACAGACCCGCAGCACCTACGGGACGATACCACCTGCCCTCCAATAGCCGAAGAAGCCCAGGGTTGGTTGGCTAATACCGAGGGGTCGGCCAGGGCACGGGAATCCCGAGCTCCAATGAACAAAATCAATACCGGTGAAGGGGAAAGGGGTCTGCGAGACTTTCGGTAGAGTAGTAGGAGCAAACGCAATCTCTCAGTGGATGAGGCCTTGGAGCCAACCAGAGGATCCCTAACCCACACTTCACACCAGGTACGTACAGACACCTATGAAATTCTCAAGCGTGACTACACGTTTCCTTTTTTTCTCTCCTTTTCTTCAGTAAGCTAGGGGTTCCATAATATAACCCCCCGGTTCGAATGCCAGTCCCAGCTCCTTTGGTAATCTTTTGATGTAACCCCCCCCCCCCCCTTATCGCAACATTCGATGGAGGTATGATACTTCGCCCACCCGAGTTTGACTACTCGTGCGTTTCTATGGGAGAAATTTTTCGACTAGGTGGACCAACAGCCAGAGGTTATATCGCTGGTTTAGACTAATTTCGTGCTATCGGGAATCTGGACCGTGTTTATCAAGACACGCCAGCCGAGAGATTTGAGCGGGACAAAACACTCACTTGGTACCGTAAGAGTACACATGTGCAGTTATGAAGAAACTAAAAGCTTAGGACGATGAAACGCTGGCAGCTTGGAGAGATGAAACTGCGGGAGCTTATGATGCCTCACACATTGTTTCCCACATAGAGGAAAAACAAAGCACTGCAGACAAATTTAATTAGGTGTTGTGGTCACATCCCCCACATGAACTTGATGTGGTCACCAGCACACAATACAACACTGGCACTGGCTACCCGAACATGTGCTCCACCAATCTCCAAGTCAAACCCCCCGGTAAAGCTTTTTTTTCTTTCTATTCCGGACAATAAGACCTAGAAATCCGCCCGACTGAATCCTCCAATATCCACCACCCAGACCTAGGCTGCACCGTAGTCAATTCCCCTCCACCATCCGCAGCAGAAGGAGTCATCCCGACAGAACCCGCAACCATAGTTGTCTTGTGTTCCAGCCCGGTCGAGTAGTCCTGGACAACAATGGGAACGGACACGACGCCTTTGGGAATACTTGAGGGGTGTATGATTGGGTAAACAGCGTCCCCTATGACTAGTCTCTTTCGCTTGGCAATTCTTGTCGTGGCCGCATAGCGGCGTAGCTGTTTATCCGAGTATTCCGATACCCTCTGACCGGTCTCCTCGAAGAAACAGAAGGCGGTTATCCAACCCGATATGGTGGACACACTACCCCCGGATCCATCCAGCCCCGCGGCATGGCAGGCTCGCAGCCAGAAATTCCAGATGGCTGGCGAAGTTGGTTGGGTGAAGGAGGCTATCATGTGCTGGATGATGGGGGTTAGGAGGCGGGTCCACTCCGCTATTTGGTGGCCATACTTTGGCAGGCGCTGAACCCTATGGAGGATCGCTTCCCAGTCCGACTTCTCGCCTAGTAGGGTTACGGAGGGGAACCCGCATCCTCCCGCGAGGGTGTAGGTAAAGTACCTTTGCAAAGTTCCCATCATAACTATTGCAGCGACCGACTTATCCTCGTCGGTTGTCGTGCTGAAGTTCGGCATTATCAGCTCCCTGAGCTGTGGATCCACTACATTTTCCTGAATCAGTACCGTCATGGCCTGTGCAAACCTGCCTATGTCTATATTGCGAATAGAATTCGGGCTTATCTCGATTGCGAGGTCCTTTTTATCCTCATGATGGACAAATTGGGCACGGAGATGCTCAGCGTTCCCGTTGACAAACATGCTGAACTGCGTGAGGATGGAAAGCCAGATATCGTCGGGCCGTAAGACCAAGTGAAGATCCTGCTGGAAAGCGCGTATGATACCATTGACTAGGCCGTTGCCATACGGGATTATCCGGGAGGTGCGGGAGTCGAGTTCGTAAAAGGAGGACAGAATGATTCGCCGCTTGTCGGGTTGTGTCGTCTGTCGGGTCCTCCTGTCGTTACTTTCATATCCAGGTGCCCAGGCTTTCGATGCGTGTTTTAGTAGGTCCTCCGCCGAACGGACCGTGAGGTCGACATTGCAGCCCACAAGCCCAGGTGAGGGCTTGACGGTAACTGGCATTGTGGCTGGTGTCTGGAGGTGGAATTCGTGGGGGGCGGTTTTAACCTTCTATTGAAAAAAGTCTAGCCGGTGGCCGATTATATGAACGAGGGGAGGCACCCGAAGAACACCGGATAGAACTGAATCGGTTAGCGGCTGAACTGATTGGCGTACGCACAATCTCCAGGACAATGCCCGCAGCGAACTGCCCAGTGCCTTTTACCAAGAGGGGATAGGATGAGAGAGTCCGAAAGATACTGGTAGAGATTGTTCTGTGGCAGCAAGAATGATGGCGATATCCAGAGGTGTTGAGAGTGGTCCCGGTATAGGCAACACTCTAGCTGTCGGTGGTGGCGGTAAAGTTGACAATGACAATATACGGTAGAGAGATAGGAGGGACACTCACAGCCAGTCCGGGTACGATATTAGTACTGGGAGGTTTCCAGGCCGATACGGTACCCACCGGTACAGTAATCCGGCACAAGAGGACGATGGGGCAAGTGCTTCCATCCCGCAGGTGCACGCCGCGGCGATTTGGCCAATAAGGGCTTCCGAATACCAAGGGATCGGCCTGAGAGCACAAAGCCTTTAGGTCCGGATGCATCTTGGGAGCGAAAGCAATGTTGTCAACGAGGCTGACGAAGTCACTTTCCTTGCCTCGCTCCAGCCGGGAAGAAAGGGCAACTCGATTCAGGACTCCCCCCCAACTCTCCCCAGGTAATGCTGATCACTATGCAGGATTCGTATTTTCCGAATCCCGACGACTTAGAGTGAGTTGAGGGTACAAGTCCCAGGCATGAAGACGGGATCCCCCTTGTGTTCGGGTTCTTCTTGCTAGATAATTTACTCGTAAAATGTGAGTTGCAACCGGAAACCTCCAGTCGCCTATAACGAATTGCCAGGAATTCCAATTGCAAGGTTCTTGTACTGTGCTTGCTAGCAAGGCTCCACTAGGGACCTGGAGCCCGGCCACTCGTATCTGCTCCTGTAGGCTTCAGCTCGTGGTGACGCACCGTTCATTCGAGTATTTTGAGCGAAATTTTTCCCTTCCTCCTCGCTTGCATTCAGCCGGCCCTCCAGGGAAGCACAATGGTGGCCCATGTCATATATATCGGAAGGGTGTACGAGTAGTGTAACCAATCCCTTGTGGACCCCCTCCCTTCCCCCGATTCCCATGGGGTTGGGGTGGGGATGAGGCGACCCTTGTTGGGTGATCACAGCACCTCTAAAAGTAGTATCATATAGTATGTGGTGCACGGCTATCATATATTCAAGGCAGCATTCCTCCACACGGACCCTCTGATATCAGGTGCTTGTTCGGTGAGGCTTCTTATCGGGTTGGGGACTACTGCAGATTGCCGCGGAAAATTGAAGATTGCTTCGGCAATGGATTTGTGGGACGCATTTGGGGCTTGAGTTATGGCAGAGTTCATTTCCGTTGCTATGGTGCTTTGCACTTAAAAGAGACACCTGGCTCGATGCAACATGTAAAACTCAACCCTATATGTAATCAGTACTATACCCCGAATCCTTTATCTTTGGTAGCACTTTAACTTTCACTTCCAATCATATCACAAATTAAAAACATATTAATCTCAACACATGTCAAGTATATACTGTATCAGACTTTCTACCTTCATGTATCAAAAACTCTTTCCTATAACTACCATTGTATAAAGCAACATGTGCCTCTGATATCCGACCCTCTCCCTATATCTGCCACTAGATTTTCTGTATCTACAGCATAGCAAATTACTGTTCAACTGTAATATGATTCAAAATGCAAGTTAATATATTGTCAAAGATAAAGGATTTAGGGTATGATACTGGCTGCATACAGGGTTGAGCGTTACATGTTGCATCGACCCAGGTGTCCCTTTTAAGTGCAAGGCACCATAGCATCGTCGTGATGGCCAGGTTAGGACCTCACATTATCACGGCCTAATTTAATATAGGGAAATGTTAGCGTTATCGATACGCCGGCATTCCAGAAACCTCCGTTCTTGACCTCGTTAGGGCAGCTTGATCGGCCTGTTGTGTTTTGTCGTCGACGGCACATGCCACTCCAAAGAAGGAATGGTGCTTTCCCGCAAACTTCCACGCTTGCGAAATTCTAAGATCCCTCTCCTCGTAATCACGGCAGGCGCTATTCTACCGCATTCCAGAGGTACAGTACCAGGGCAATTCGTTTCGTACGATGCCCTTTTTACACCAAGAGCATGCATTTTTACTACCCTCTTAGGCACCATGAATGTCAATAAAAATCTACCAAAATCTCATGCTGCATTGTTAAAACCCAGGATAACATGTAGGGCTCTGGGGAACTCTCAAAATCTATAAAATCATGGAGATAACATGAGGCAAGTGCATGGTATAAGTATGTGGTTGCCATACTGTCAGGGCATAATTAGGGATGATGGTAACGGTTGCCAGAGAACCGTGCTTGCTAGATAGTGGTTTTGATTTTTCGGAGCATGACAAGCCAAGACAATCTAGCTAGTACAGGTTGGGAAATCAGAAAAGGGGGTAGGAGGAATGAGAAGGATGAGGGAGTGCGTGGCAGCAATTGTTTTCCTAGATTTTACACATGCACCTTTATGAGAAGAATAGACAGTCTTTTTTTCTATAGTCGAATCTGTTTCTAGAGATTCACCGTGGAACGAGGTTGTTTTGTGTTTCTTCTGGATCTTCTCTACCGATTTCAACTTCCTTGTTACTCGTGAAGTATCTCTCTACTCCTTCTCAGACCCATTTCCCGGACCTCCGGTGTGAGCTGAACGGGAGAAGACCTGAGTGTGTCAATCCCACAAAAGAACGCAGAGGCGAGAGAAGACCTCACAATACTCGTGCGTCTTAGCCAAGAATTGGTTTCCCCATTTGTGGTACTGTAGCAAGCGTCGGCCGGGACTTTCCCACCAAAGAAGTATAGTGTATGATATTGCATAACTAGTACATGTGCTAGGGATAATGTTTTCGCACAGTTAATCAGGTTAACCAGCAAAATAATCCCTGTCTTGTACGAAAACATCTTCCCTGGCACTTGTAGGTGATCAAGAAACCTAGGATGTTTCGTAAACATGTGACAAGAAAGTTCAACATCATTGCATCCACTCCATAACGCCCAGTGGGAAGACCCTTTCTACATCAACTAAAGCCACTATTGTTGCCCTTTATGTATGCGCAGGAATACTTTTGCCCAGCTATCTGTCTGCACGCAGGTGAATAAAGAAACAGCAAGACAGATCTCCAAGAAAAGAAAATTGAGGCCTGTCCGTTAACTGCCCCCCTCCTATGTTGTTTGGCTAGAATAGTGAGTACCGTAGTGGAATGAGATAGCATCGTCAGAGAAGTGAGAGCAGTATGAGACAATTTCCCAAATAGTTAGGCCTCTCAGCGAGTTCTCCACCATACTTCTTTGGTGGAAAAGTACAGGCCCACACTCGCTACCGCAAATGGGGAAACCTATTCTTGGTAGACGCACGAGTAGTCGATGGAAGAATATTTTGTCAATAAAAAAGGCATCCAAGCCCGTGATTTTAGATAGAGAGCATTATCAAATCACTGTTCCTAAGCATATACATATTCGATCCCAGAAGGTCTCAATTATTGCTTTGCCATGATCGGCTGCCTACCTCCCAAGATCTCTCGTATCGATAATAGCTCCTACACCAACGGGTCGGGAGACCGTAACCGGACTTGCAAAGCACAGTCACCCCCACCCATCCACATCCTACTATCACGTCGTTATCCCATTTCCATATCCCGCCTGGCATTATTCATCACTACATATCCTATTCTCTCAGCTACATTCTTTCTAATCCCCCTCCACCCCCGCTCCAGTCAGATGGAAACACCAACATATTCACGAAATCAATCATGTACAAAGCCTTAGCCCATTAGCGACCTCGAACTCCCCCCCCCCCCCCCCCCCACGCACCATGATGCGCCTTTCGCATCGCGATTGGCTCCCTGGTAATGCTCCCAACTTCGCAGCCTATTCTAGGTTGTGAGATATAGTTCTCCCCGGGGTTGAAGTAGCCCTTGCAAGCCCACCCGTAGTTTTTTTTTTTTTTTCAGCTTGAAAAATATCGCATGCTTTTAGCTACGCTCTTGGGTTTAACAGACCTCAGCAAACCCCGGACCGAGAATTATACCTTCTTGTGATCTTCGAGTACGCTGGTGTAGCTGTTCTTGCCATGGAACGCTGTCCCCCGATTCCCCCCGCCTTCCAAGTTACGGACTATAAATCTACTTTGAAAATGGCATTCAAAATCAGAGTATGCTAGTGCGCGTGGTTGGCTAAAAATGGCTAGTCTACCTTCAAAGATGGAGTTGAAGGTTCATGTTTTGAACGGGTGCCTGGAGTTCTGTCTTCAACCTTCAGTCTATGTTTTCCATCCACTCCCCCTTAATCATATCCTATTGCTTATTCTTTCATTTCCATCTTCCTCTGTGGTTCCTTCCACTCTAATCTGTTCTCAATTCTTCGCACTTTTTACTTTTTTACTTTTTTTCTTTTTCTTTTTTCTGAACTTCCTTTCCAATTACTTGTTAAGCATATCCGATACTAATACAATGGAGTCAAATAGCAGCAATTGGTCCAGGTTCTGTGGCTTCCTTCGATACATGTTGCTTAGGGCTGGTCCGTGGAATTGGGGATGATATGATTGTCTGTGCGTAGGTATGCCAGTGGGCGAGCAAATATTAGAATATTGTTGAATAGTGGAAAAGTGAATGAAGCACGCACTTGAACTGCTGCAACAAATGGTGTCCTCAGAGTGATTTCCGCTGCCCGTTTCCATTGATCAATTCTATTGGTTTGATTTATCCTTAGTGCAACACGTGGTCGTGGTTGAAGGTGTCGACATATAATAAAGTCACGGTTTTCAACTTTGAATACCCGCAGTGCTTGGCGGGCGGTCGTTCCCAGCCCGTGATGATTCGCTTTCTTCTGCGGAAATATACCAGGATTGTTGGCCGGCAATAGGGTTCTATGGTGGCCTCTTCCCAGGGGTTTCTAGCTCCCATCCGCCATCCCCCTGCTCACCGTCTCTGACTCGCCGGCCCTCTCGTTTTTCGGCCGGTAGCACTAGGTTCAGGGCACTCGGCCAGTCAATGGTGTTCGCGAAGGCAGGGCGGTGGTGGACTGCATCCTCCGGCTGTTCAGTACTGGAGGGAATCTGTTACAAATAGGTAGGGAGGCTAGTTGGCGAAGCAATGGATTGTGCTTTAACTTTAACATCTAATGCACTGTACTCGTACATGTTTGAATGGCAATTAAAATTGTTCGACAACGAGACAAAAAACTCATCCCTAACCCTATGAATGTAGAGAATGTTCCTCCATTATGGTACTGAATACCCGAAGGCTGACATCCACCTTCTTCGACTCATTCGGTTGCACGGTTAAGCCTTCTAGGAGACTAAACCCGGCCCAAGCCCGTCCTAGGTTAGACCTAAAAACTGGCGATAGAACTGCGAAGCTTGGTTGGTCAGAAGTGGCGGGGTGTGTGAGTAAGTTGGACGAGGGAAGAAGATTCCCAGGGCATCATGATACAAGTTTTTCCAGGTGCAAGTGGGTGCGGGCTAGGTTCGGGTGAATATTAATGAAGCATAAATAGACATCGGGGCGAGAGTCTCGGCCTATTTACGGGTGGCTGGATGTGCAGCGCTACACAAAACAAAGGCCTCCTCAATATGTACTGTACGCCTTTATTCGTCCCTCACAGACCAACTTAGCGCTCTCTTGTGGTGCAAAACTGCAGCCCAACTTTCCGTGAACCCGCGAAAAATAGAATCAACGGTAAAAAAAAGTCTTCAATGCCACAAGCTTGGCATGAAAATATCTACCATACCGCAATACCTTACTTACAGACTGGTTTGGTCACTAATTTTTACATCCCCCCCTACAACTGTTTACATAAGTACGCACACCCCTAAACACAGGCTGTCCATCCATGGGCAGTTTGAAACCTTGCAGACGTAGATTCCTCATGTTGAATCTCACTTGGAAACTTGGTAGCCGAACTTTTCACCAATAGACCAGTCACGCAAAACCCCTGCGACTCCACTGAAAGAAGAGAAACGTTGCCCCAAGGTCAGAGCTGGATGGAGATCGGATAAGGCCGCTGCCATAGGATCAGGTGAGGAAAACATGCACAAAAACTCAGGAAGGAAAGAAAGTGATGAGTTGTGTCATGGTGAAAATTTTTCATTACCGGTACTAGTCTAACATGTTGTGGCATTGTAGATATTTTCACGCCGGGTTGTGGCATTGAAGACTTTTACCGTAGAATCAATCAATTTCAAACCCTAATACAGCAACACCCATAAGCCTCGAAATGCGCAGAACCACCTCACTTCTTCTTGCCCTGCAGAGGGATATCCAGCCTCACACTCATGACATCAATCTTTGACACGGTGAGTATCCCGGAGCCCCGAACTCCCAACATAATAACCCTCTCGTAGTTTCCTACTGCCCCCGGACATAAGTCTTCCTCCGCGTCTCTTGAGATCCCTCTCAGAGGTAGGCCTTGAGTAGACTATAGCCTGTGAGTGTTAGCAGAGACCACAAATACAGACTGGGTAATGTACTGGCCCGGCTCCGAGAGGAAATGTCCTAGCGCCAAGAGTAGTTCCCCACCTCGCATAAGAGTCTGTACTGTCCTTGGGTTTTCTTGAACCTATAGCCTCTTTATTTGACTGCGTCCGGCCCCGTGTTTGTGCCTGGTGCTGATGTCGGTCAAGTTTATGTCCAAATGAAGGTGAATTTTGAATTGCCATAGTTTCGAGTTCATAAATTCTTCCGGTAGTCTGTGTTCCGAACAGTCCGGGGGCCCATCGCCACCCGGCTGGGCTGCTGCCAAGGATATCAGACAGGGCTAGAAGCCTTCCAGCAGTCCGTCCAAGGCAGTGATATATGAGGACTGCCGTATCTGGCTCGGATGGAAGGCCATACAGGGTGAGACAGTGGCTTCTGGGAGCAAGGGGGGAGGGGGGGGGTACGACTGCAGGTGAGGGCGGTGAAAGAAGGATAACTGCTGAAAACATAACTGAGGAGGAAATGATGGAAATGGGGGCTTCACGGGAGGGGGAAAAAATATACTCATGTCGCCAGATTGAAGCAGCGTCCCTTCAGCAGGCCACCGCCAAAACAGGAGGGACTTCAATCCGGGAACTTGAGTAAGGAAAGCTTTTCAAAGCTGGCTTACCCAATTGCCCACGAGTGCCATAAAACGTGTTGAAATTGGTTGGCTCCTCAAGCCAAGAATATACCCGCAAAGGTATCATACAAAAATTCTATACGATGCCTACCTCCGTACACGCTCAAAACCACGTGCCCTTTGACCGCACATCTCCTAATTGGGTATCCGTGCAATATCACGCGCTATCGACAACCTAGCGAAAGGAAGGCACATCTAGCACAACAAACCCTCTCGTGAGAATGTCTTCAGCCCTAGCTTCAATCACCGGTATTGTTCCGAAACATGGCTAGCGATGGTGGTGGAGATGGTTCTCGGGTAGGATAAGCACTTGAAGGCACGGAAAGCGTGCCAGACATTGTGGTTGCCTCTCTCAGCGGGGCCCCGGGCCTATTATTTTTGCTTCAACGCAAGAGAGTGTAGGAGGGGAGGTGGATGGCTGTGGGGTGACTGACAAGTAGTGCAGCCGTATGCTGAGAGAAAGAGCCCTGGACTTCGGCACTACTTGAGTATGTGAGGGGGGCGGGGTCGGAAACTTCGATGTCCTGTTTTTCTCCACTCTCCCTGTAAAATAGCGGTAAAGACAGGAGTATATGGGTGCAGTTTTGGGAAAATAATAAAAATCGGATCATGTGCAAGTTTCCCTGTTTTCCTAAAACTGCACCCATATGTACAGTTCTTGGTCAAAAGTCATCGTTGGTGGGCCTGAGTACTTGTACTGTACCGCCCAAAACACACCAAAATCAATGAAGACTAGGGCTTGGGAAATCCTGATTTGCATATCCACCTCTTAACCAATTAACTTTAAAATGTATTCACAACTAGCCAAAGAACTGGCCATTCTGAAATTCATATTTCTATAACAAATCCCTTTGTTCTGTGTGCAACACTCATCGTCTAGAGTGACTGATTCAAAAACTGGAGATAAGCGCCAAGAATTTGTATGGCTCCCCACAGAAAAAGATATGATACCTGTTTTTAAAATTACTAATTTCACACCACAACAGTTCACACCATATTGCATCATATCTTTCAAGATTTTAATACTGTGAATTCAATACTCAGAATCATCATTTCCACAAGAATTGATTCAATTGCACAGCAAGTGGTGGAGTGTCAATGCTGTGGAAAACCGTACTGTTGGAGTAAAAGTGGCCATCAACGATGACATTTGTCACCTTACTGTAAATAGAATTAAAGCCTTCCTATCCTTCCGCAGATGACCACAGATATCACTGCTCCCCCATGCACGTCCCTATCTACCCGTACGCTCCGGTGATAACAAAGGAAAGATAGGCTCAAGGAAACTTCTCCGCAATTGGGATTCCCGAAAAATGAATGGTCTCCCGTGCACCCACATTTCTGCTATCTCCCGTAAACGCTCCCGCCAATTCCACCATACTCGGTGTCCGATACCTCCCCTACCAATCCCATCCACGGCCTTGCGTTGCAACCGGCGTGCCGGATTGCGGTAGATTACAATAATGCCCCGTCACCCAATCTGTCAACACATCCCCCGATGCAGGCGGTAGTCCTCCAGCACTGGCTCCAAGCCTTTCCCGGCCCACCAGATTGAAGTGCATTGTTTTCTTGTCCGGAGTTTTCTCGGGGCGGTGTCGGCACCGCTCTCCCGAAAATTCTTTGCAATTTCTAATCCGTAGATATCACCAAGGGGTACGGATGTGGATTCACTGATGCTGATTGCTTCTGATAGGCCAAGGCCAATGTGTTCAATAATGACATAGGTCGTACTGTACCGTACATGGCAGAACTCAGCTTGCAGCACGCTGCGAGATAGGCACAGCGTATCGGATGAAGTTTTGCAGAGCAACTCTCAACGGTCTGCGGTGGGAGGCGTCCGGGAGGGGCGGTACCGGTATGCGGAGGATAATTGCGGCTAAATTGAGCGGAGAACAGAGGATGGATGTGCCGTATCACTTGACGCAGTTTGTTGCGGCTATTGAAAAAAAGTTTTCCGGTAACGTTAAGGCTTTCCACCATGGTGCCCCCCCCCCCCATGGAGATCTGCATTGTATCCCGACCGGGTCAAAAATGCTCAAAAGCGCGATGGCTAGCCAATTGGTCTTGGCACAGCACCACCCCACCATCCGATGAGGAGGACGAGCGTGCCCGGCGCTTTTTCGAACCTTGCTCTCGCATCGCATGCCAATTCCGCAAACGGCTTCGAACCGGGGCGATGATGTGCGGGGAAGGGTGAAAAAAGATTCGAGCTGCCGGCACTTCGCTCGCACCGTCGCACGCAGTGAGAAATTTGCCCAGGCCTCAGGTTTTTGGTGTGCACGAGCGAGTATGCGATGGAGGGGCTATCGCAGTGATCCGGGGATCTGGGGGTGATCCTGCCATGTCTTCGCGCCGAGATCTGGAGAATGGACTTCCATCATAGATCCCAAGTTTTCCAAAGTCTGAAAAAGAGCTCCCCCCTCCGTTTGGACTTGGGGGATTCCCGTTTACAGTGCAATTGGTCGAGCGATGGTCGACCCACTCCAGGGCTACAGGCTCTACTCGTACATCTTGGGCCTTATCGCTCGATGCCCCCCGCGCCACCGTAGAATACCGGTAATTGAACTCCGGCCCAAGGCGTGCAAAATTCTCTCTCCCGGACAGGGGACGGAAAGTGAGGGGAAAATGACTGCCTCGGCCTCAACTCGAGGCGAAAATGTACGGCAGATTGCTGGGAGAAGCACCTGCAACTCTCCAGCATGGGGTCGAGTTGCCAGTACAGTACCGGTATTCCAGTAAGTGTGGTACGGTATGAAACAATGTGCGATTCCAGCGAGAATGATATCCCCCCACTCGTACCATACGTAAGGTTCGGTGCGGTGTATACTTCCGGGTTGATGTGGGATCTCGATTTTTGCTACGAGCACCATGCAAACTCCTACATCTCGGGAGGGAGTTCCAGCGCAGTCATTTCATGCGCTTGCGGCATTACCGTACGAGCACACAGGCAAGGTGAATTTATGTATGATACAATCTCACTCTATCTCCCTCTCACACAACCTCGGAATGCGTGGAACGAAAGGCGCCAGGAGGCACGCTTTGGGTTACCACTACCGGTACGGTGCACGCAGTTCGCGTACAATTTCTAAAGCCAGCTGCGCGGGAAAATCAGTGCCTCTCGTGCCGCCTCGATTCGGGGCCCTCCCGGATGCCGAAACAAGTCCGCTGCTTTTCCAAAATGTCACCCCCTTATCATCGGCACGCTGCTGGAACATCGTGCCCCCCTTCCCCGCCGCTTTATCCACCGGCTTGCATCTTGGTGGGCTGATCAATTATTGGGCAATTGAGCATGCGCGTGTTTCTCCCCGATGATTGGACAGCCTCTAAATCTATCGAGAGATGAGCGTGATAGCCCAAGGCCACCGCTTCCATGGGCGGGCTGAACGAGCTCTCCGTATGTGTGCACCGGCATCGTTTGATAGGTTTATACCCGGCAACTCTGCGGTAACTGATAGAACGTCCCAGAAGGTTGTCGTTATCGTCCAGATGCCGGCACCCCAAGACATGGCGGGGGGGTGTGCACCTAATGCGAGTCACAGTCCAAATCGGAACCGGAAGCCCAACCAATCACATTGCCCAAATCTACTGGGTGCCAAGTCTGACACCGCATGCTATTTCGTTTGCTTTTTCCGGGGCCCTCCCTCAGCCTGGACTGCTGGGACCTCTGATTTCCGCTGAGTGGACTCCAGCTTTCCTTGCTGCCCCGAGACCCCGTCACTCCATGCCCATATATAGAACCGTCCATCGCCACCCTCTAGGTTGGGTCCTCCGCTGCTTGTTCTCCCTGCTATTGACTTGCTTTAGGTCCTGCCAACCGATTTTGAGCACCTTGTTACATTCACACCCGACCCTCAAAAACGGCCTCGCAGCCACCTAAATACACAATGCACCAGTGGGTTCCCCTTCCCTTCGTCCTTGGTGCTTTCAAAATAATGGCTATTCTCTGATACTCCCCCCAGAAATATGCAAGCCGATATCAGTGGAGACTTCAGTGGGAATTCAGGGGATCATCCTATTCCCGGTAGCGGTAGCAATAATAACATGAACACGGGTTACCTCACCAATGTTTCCCATCTCAGAACGACATATCAGGCCTGCCCATCTAGAGCTGGGGACCGAGGTAACGCCAGCTTTCCCTCTAACTTTCCGGCAACCTGCTAACGTTCTATCGCGGCTACAAGAAGCGTCCCGACCCCACCGGATTATTCCCTATGGCAGGAACAACATGTCTGCTGACCATAATGATCTTGTCGGGTCGGTAGGGAGGCTTTGCGAGAGGAGTGGTCCCAACCGGATCGCACTTCATGGGTTAGGCGGTTCTGGGTAATTATGTATTCATTATTTTCTTTTACGAATGGTTTCACTAACGTTGCTTAGAAAAACTCAGATTGCCCTCGAATATGTCCACCAGCGCACGGGCGAGACCGGTCATAACGATTTCTGGGTGCAGGAGAGTAGGATATTAAAATTTAGTGAGGGCTTCAGGGCTATTGCCCAGCATGCTCGAATTCGCCCGGCCATTGTTGTGACTGACGAAGGGGGATCCCTGCCGCGCACAGAGAGGTGGTTTGAAGGCCCAGAGAGCGGTGACTGGATTCTGGTTATCGACAATGCCGACAACGACGCCGACTTTGATGGCAACAACAGCCCTATCGCCAAGTTTATACCACAGGGTCCGGGGCGGGGGACCGTGGTTCCCGCGGCCAGGCCGCCATCGGTCGCGTCTCGCCAGGGCTGCGGGGTGGTCGAGATTGAAGAAATGGGGGAGGAAGAAGCCCTGGAGTTGTTTTCGAAACGCTTTGGTAGCCGGGACGCTTTGGGAGTTGAAGAAAAAGGGTTTATCGCGATGATCCTGAGCTCCCCGCGTCACGTGCCGCTGGCTATTATCGGTATGGCAGCCTTCATGACCGAAACCAGGGCACCGCCATCCGCTTACTGGGCCATCTTCCGGGGGAGCGATGGACAAGCAAAGAGACTACTTTCACAGCCGTTTTGTGACATCCAACGAGAGGTTGATATGACCGAAAGTATCCTGGCTACATACTTTGTCACCTTTAACCGGATCGCAGAAAAGATGTGCCTAGTAGTTGATCTTCCCCGGCTAATTGCATTCTTCGATCGTCAAAACATACCCGAGGAGCTATTGAGTCAGCCCGGAATGGATGATCCAGTTGAGTTTCATCAGGCCATTGGAAAGCCTTGGGGATTCCCACCGTTTATCAGTATCAGGTGTGAGAGCAAGACGTTTTACGAGCTTCACCGTTTGGTCCAACCGTCTTTACAGCTTTATTTGCCAACAGAAGGGACTGCTCTGAGAGTGATCCCGCGATTGTCCTTTCAGAAGAGATTTGTGCATCTGGGAGTGGTGAAATCATATGAGGGAAAGTGGACACTGGAGGGGTGCGAGAAGGTTCTTGGACCAGACTGCCCCGACACCCTATCGAGTGTCAACAACCTGGCCATTGCACTTCTGTGTCGAGTAAGGTACGGGGAATCAGAGACCATGAATTGGTATGCCCTAGAGTGGTACGAGAAGATTCTAGGACCAGACCACCCCAATACCTTAACAAGTGCCAACAACCTGGCTCGGGTGCTGCAGCACCCGGAGGAGTGCAAAGAATTGGAGACGATGAGCCGGCATGCAGGGAAGAGACTACCAAGACAAGTGGGTATAACATAGCCACAGTTTGCAGCCCATGTGGTTCATCGCTTTGGGGGCCCGCAGCCTTCGACAAGGATGACGGGCCGACAAAGCAATTTATCATTTGGAGTTATCTTGGCTAAGATAGAGGTGACGGGAGTGGTCTACCACTTCCCACCAACCCGGGAGGTATGACGAATCACACACGATGAGTATGAGCTGTTAAGGTGCTGTTTACTAGCAAGTAGGGACACTTTTCGTTATTCGGCGCTGCTCGTCGACCTTGCGCACTGGGAGCCTTGGGCTGGGGAGAACGGTATCACGGGGGACTTCCGATCTCGCACGTATTGCTCGCCCACCGTTTCCTACCTACGGGCGAACAGCCAACCTTTTATACGCGAATCAAAAAAGAAAACCCCCCGCCCCCCCGCATCCTTCCAAGAAGATGCTGAGCTACTGCATTCATTGGTAAATAGAATCACCGTCTTTCCTCCCTAAACAGAAACAATATCAAGAATATGCACTAATTTTCCGAGGTACGAATCAAAGCTTTTATGTTTACGACGGACAAGTGAGCACCGGTGATGGGGTGATGGGAAATAATATTTGTGTATGGAGGAAGTGTTGGGGTTTTTTTTGTATTCTTTTCAGATTTTATTTTCAATTGTTACTTTTCCCTTTCAGTGTTATACCGGTCCATATTTTATATAGAGAATGAAATGATGTCATGGGCCGCCCTCTCGCTCCACAGAATCCTGGCCATCGTCCTCTTTTCCTCACTAGAATCGCTAGAGGTCATTCCCTTATGATCTTATCATTCAAACCAGCAAACTCAAAGCCACGTCAAAGCCACCCGCCAGTAACTGTCCCGGATTCTAAGACATTGACGGAGCCTGTAGTACACCTGCCCCCTCTGCCGCGATTCACCCAACGAAGGGGGGCAAAGCCCCTCCCCGGACCTAACGGAGCATGAATCACAATCCATGATACCCACTTCCCCAGAACTGACCGACCACCCGCTGTCACCCTCGGGCCACATTATTATGACGCTCTAAAGATCCATTAGGCAAATTCCCCGGCAGTCGAGTAGACTCTCGCGCTCGTTTGCGGCCCTGCATCACACCCCTGCTGACTCATCCACCGACGCCGCTGGTGCTTAGTAAACACCACTATCGCGCATCTCTAACTCCTGACGCTACAGATCCCTTGTTACCACTAGGGGGGGGGGGATACAGGAGGATTCCAGATGACTAGACTACCAAAATCATGCGGTTAGTGGAGTTGCAAATACATTGCAGAAACTTGGCTTGGTTGGTAGAACAAAAGGGTAGCTACGCCTCCCCCTTGTATGGTATTGATCTAGCCGCCGACACTCGATGCTCATGCTAGCTCACTCGACAGGCCAAGATATCAGTGCCCCTAGCTATTTAGGCATCATTCTACTCGAGCACTCGAGTACGAAGAAGAAAAAATTCCGCCAAGGGAACGGCCAACTAAGGTTTGATGCACGGAGCAACCTGCGCGGCCAAGGGATATCCGGCCTGCAAGGTGGAAATTCCCATTGCCCAGCGGGTCGCTCACTCCCATTGTAGCAACGTCCTGCCGGACAAGTGAAAATCGGATTATCCCGGGCAGTGGGCAAAGCAGCGAAACTGCGTGTAACTTCCGGAAGAGTGTTTGGTTGGACTGCTTGTAATACCGGTATGTTCCCACGGTGACCCTGTATTTTGCATGCGTACTGTGCTTGGGCCGGCTGAGGTTCAATATTCTCCTCGCCTGGTGCCCCGCACGCCTTTTTTTTTTCTTTCCTTTTTTTTACCACTACCTACTTGTACCATCCGTAACACATCTTTCACCCGTCTTCTCCCACTGTACCGTACTGGTAAATCCCTCCTACCGGCACTTTTTACGCGCCCTTGCCTCACACACATTTCCCTCTGTCCCCACCCACCATCATGGAAGCCAGCGACGGGCCACTTGCGGAGGGGTAGAACACGATGTACGTACGAGGCCAAGGACAGACGTCACCGGTAAAAGCGCGCTTTACTCGCACATGCAAGGCAGCCATGATCATAACATTATGACACAGCCTCTGTTCAATCGGTAAAGCCCAAAATTTACTGCATATCCAAGAGAATTCCTTGGGTTTTTATCTTCCAGCTTGTCGCAAATGAACAGCTCTCTTCTCGGGAATGTCTGTTGATCGAAGAGTGAAGGTGGCATAGGGTCTTGGCGCTTTTTGCGCGGGGGACTGTGGCTCTGTCACCCTTCTCCAACCCCGATTGAACAATTTTATCAAAACATTGAATTTATCTTTGCTGGGCCTGACCTTTTGCGTATGGAAATTTGGCATGGCTCTGAAGCTTGTCCTGGTATTTTTTTTCCTGTATTCGTTGGGCAATCTAGGAAGGAGGGAAATTCAACTACCGGTACTTGCGGTCGGTTACTCTTGGTGTGGTACAGTACGCCTGCGCTACCGGTGATTTCTTTCTCTACGGTAGCCTCATACGAGCTTGGCGACAAAAGAAATGGATACCGTACGAGTACTCGAGTACTCGATTTGTCGTATAGGTGCTAACCTCCATTTGTTTCAATTAATTAGTGCACCCAAGCCCAGGATGTGTGGATGAGCTAGCCGAGGCCCCCGTGATTAATAGCGCTGACTTATGTGTTCTGGGAGGGAAAGGCTATTTTATTACAAATACAGAACAGTTTGCAGAACGGTAATGACTACCGGTACCGGCAGCGTGGTGCCACTGGTCAAAAGAAACAGAGGTTGTGTCTGGTGCGGTAAGGGATGTCGACATGGTAAAATCTAACCGCGCCGAGTGAGAACCGATGAAGAAGAATGAGACTGAGGAATGAGACTGATATACCTTGAGGCGTGAACGCTATAAAACGAAAAGAAATAACAAATAAATACACAGAAAAAGTAATATGGAGAACAGAGAATGATAGAGCAACACCATCCCGGAGTCGAACACACACTCCCATGATTCCTCCGAAGGTCCAACCCCTTTCTGCCACCAAACTTTCGATGGTTGAACAGATCCCATTCCATCTGAACGCTACCCGAACAGGCATTCCTCTGATTCCCAAGACCACTCTTCCAAAACCACAGATGCCAACTGGGACTTGGGACGAAATGCGCTCACTAGTCGCAGAACTTCATATGGAGCGTGAGGTATCCGGAATATCCAAACCGGGGAAGCCCTTGTGGAATCTCAGGGAATGCAGTAGCTTTGCCACAAAGACAAGCTGAGAGGGTGCTCCGGTGCTGGTGAGGTAGGCCCCCCGTTGGAATTCGGTTAATTGGCTTCAGGGGGGGGGTGAGAGCGAGATCTTTTCCTTTCCCAATGCCAATGGGGTACTGCTAACCAATTTACACTGTGGAACCACGATGTCACCACCTCAGCAAAGGCCCATACCGACTCGTACCCGCTTTCCGTAGATTGTCCCATCCTATATCCATATAACCATCCTGATCCTATAGTATCGCATACTCAAAAAAAATAGCTACTCCATCAGAACATTTCCGCTTCACCTAACTTATGAGCTCACATCCACCACGGCCACCACCAAGATTTTTGGGGGCAATGGATAAAACTACCGCTAGCGTAGATATTAAAAAGAAACTACGGCAAGCTCAACCCCTGCTTTGTCTCCCCCAGCTTCTTGTTGGAGGGGAGGTGGATACCTAATAGCGCGATGGTAAGAAAAGCAGAGTTGGATGGAACTTGACTATAATAGGAGGGCTATGAGATGTATGAAATTCGTTTTATTTTTTGGTTTTCGCTCACTCTCACCTAACTAATCGGTAATGACAGGTGCATAAGTAAAACATCATCCAAGCGACCCGATCCCTCCTTGGATCGCTACACCCATCCCCGTGATTCCACACAGGCCCAATCTCCTCAGTCCACTTTCATGATAACAAAGGAAACACAAACCCCTGGAATTCTCTTCCAACCTTCAAACAAATCTATGCTCCCAAACAATCAAACATACTCTCACAACTTCCAGAAACAACTTGACCTTCCAACTTCCTCCCCATGCCCTCCATGACCAACCACAACTCACGATCCCCATCGATTCCAACACTTGTGAAGCAACTATGAGCATAAACTCGCTACAAAAATTGGGCTTTCTAGAGAATGACTTCACACCCTCCTCATTCCAGAAGCCTATAATTTTGTGGTGCTGCCAACCCCGACGGGGGCGGCCCCGGCCGGCCAATCCATAACGGGTCGGCTACGGAAGCAGAGCCCCTCTCTATGGCAGGGGGCAGCTCTTGTCACAGGAGGTGCCGATATAATTTTAGCATCAAACTTCTTGCTGTATCGTATCGGAGACTAGCAGCCATCTACCTATCGTAATGTACGGGATTTACACGACGACAGTAAGCACTTGCGCCTTGGCACGCTGCGGGGCACAGTACATGTCAACCCGGTTCTGAATGCATTGTGTTCCATTGAGTGGTTGGCCATGCATACACCAGACCGCTCAGCACAATGCGAAAGGCCAGGAGGGCGTGTTTCTGGATAGAACCCGAGCTCGAGATTGAACCTATGTGACAAATTTAAGAGCTCCTCATGATCGAACCAGTTCCCAAAGAACACCTATCATTCCCTTAGGAAGGGAAAATCTCCGGATCCAGTGGAATCAGGGGGGTGGGGAGGATCCCAAACGTACGAGAGGCGACACCCGCTTTTCTCTCCAACTAGAACAACGATTGGATGAAATCGGGGAACGCGAGTGTCCTAGATGTAGCCGAGTGATACTGGGTGACGCAAGTGGGGAACCTAGAGGTTGGAAAGAACCAGAAACAGATCTATGGTTTGCAAGAGACCAAGAGGCAGAGAACCTAGAGGCGGGGGAGGCTTTCACCTTGTTCTAAAAAAAAAAAGATGCCAACCATGTACGTCCCCACAGCTAACAGCTAGGTGCAGTATGAGCTGTCAAGGCCAAGCAACCTAACCCCCCCCACAACAAAAAAATCAAATGCAGGCCCGGATGTCGCTGGGCCCGGCATGTACGGGCCGGGACAGGCACTGTACACGTACCGTGTAGGTAGGAAAAATCGGGGAAATGTTCTTCCATCATACATGAAAACCAGGCCATCGTTGAGAAGATCCTTGCAGGCAAACTCTGCTCGGATGAGCAAAGTAAGCAAAGCCCCTATATCCAGACGGCAGGAGGGCATCCAAAATTGGTATAAACAACGGCTCGAACCAAGTGTTCCTGGGGCCCGGAGGGAAACACATCTAGGGCGCATGCTGCTGCCACAGCAAACCTTCGTTTTCTGTCCCCGATGGTTAGCTTCGTATCTTACTCTGAAGTGACGTGCCCTCCCAGCGCTGTAGAGGAATAATCAGGTTGCAGTACAATAACATGGCCCCTTCTAGCGTCACTGGATTCCCGACTGGCGAGGGTGACAGCGCAGCTCACCTCTCGGCTACCAGCATGCCCCCTCTCCTCAATCCTCACATACAAACTAACTCCCGAGAAAACCCGCGATCAACTGCCATAAAGGACTAGGTTCCTTTGCTCGCCACGACATATGAAGCTAAGCCTTGTCTAGGAGCAGTACACTCCCGTTGTTTTCACGCAGACACCCCCGTTTTTACGTAGCTGCTCTCGTCAATCGAGAATCTCGCGACGCTGGATGAGACGGCAAAATCCGTAATGTCAAAAGGAAGGATTCCGAAATATCGATCTGGCCAATATTTCCCCATCCGAGTCCGGAGTACCAGAAACCATGCTTTCAGCTGCTCCTTACCCCTCATGGCAGGAAGCAAAACTCGGAATATACTCTGCAACGGCCCAAGTCTCCCGGAAGAGGGTTTGGGTCATCCGGCCCAGGTGGGAGTCATCAAGAATTTTTGGCGGGGGGTATCACTTGCATCAAGAGTCCGTAAAGCCACTGCCAAATTTCCCCCCCCGTAAATCGGGACCCTTTGAGGCCGATTCGGGGGTGTCTCTAACCCACCCTTGTCGAAACTGGACCCGAGGAGCTAGTCCACTAAATCGGAACGAACCCCATGGGCGCATCATCATCCTATGACCAGAGCCCGCATTAGGAAGTTCGATTCCGTACCCAATTCAGTGATTTCTACACATCAACAAGTTCCATCAATAACTAGTGTCAAAGAATCCCCAGTCTCTCTGCGGGGGCCCTCCGATACTGTCCATAAACCTACCAAAGAAAGGGCGACAAAGCCAACCAATTTGCACCGGCCCACGCTTATTCTAGGAACGCATGGCAGCCACCAGTCAACAACCCATGCTCCATCAAGTTCCAGTACCGGTGTACGCAAAAGACCTGACCCCACAAAGGGAGCGCCGCATCCCAGGGTTAAAGCCACAATTTCTCCCGCCCGGAGCCACCCACAGTGGGCAACCGGATACATCACGGTAGCCCTGCTTTTCGCCCAAACCATACAGTCCGGAAAGCTCGTGATCCTCCACAATATCGAACACTCCGGAACCCCCCAATCCCAGAACTCACGCCATAGGGCGCACGCCGACCGGCATAAAGGATCAAACAAACCACACCACTGCCCCATGCCGACAGGCTCAGGGTGTGAGAGAAGCAAATACAATCATGATATCATACAACTATGATATGTCGACCCACGTAGGGTGCCATCAACAGACCAATCCAAACACCAGCCTCCTAATGCGCAATGCAACGGGTATCGACAAAGCAAACCAACACCCACATTCTATACCTACCAGCATAGAATGTGAATACCGCAAACAACCTCCACTCCGCCCGATCACCGCAAACCTCATACTCAGATGCCCGATAAGCAAATGTCCTACCACATCCTTTCAATCTGTCAGAGCACCCTAGATATGGGCCCAAGTCCTCAGTTTGAAACCTCGGCCAAAGATCTTAACAATATATCTCCGGTTAAGGAAGTATGTATACCTTCCCGATCTCATTGTTTCCTTAACCAAATTGGTACCCCGAGCGCAAGGCCAGCATATTATAGGATACGCGATTCAACAATATCACGTTAACCACGCGAAAGCCCGCCATTCGAGTTGGGTAATGCGAGAAGATTGTTTGAGTGGCTTGTGCTTCCACCCACTAGTTGAGCTTCACAAAGGTATCTCAATAGCAGGTACCCTATATGTGTTTCTAATAGGGACTAGCGTGATAACTTGTTTGGCCAGTTCTTCTCCCGCAGAATTGTATTTAACTACACCATCCATCCCCCACCGTTCCACCAGAAACCACGAAAAAAAACTTTGAAAAGCTATCTACAGCCCTTTTTCACCATGTCAGGCCATCAGATCAGCCGTGGATTCCGCTCAGCACTTGCTCGTCACCCCAGACCCCTTTATCTAAGGCCTACTCATCATCCTCTACACCTCCCCCGCCTTGGTCTTACCCAACCTATTCATCGCCCTCTACACCTCTCCCACCTTGGTCTTGCCCAACATACCTACCATCCTCTACACCCCTCCCGTCTTGGTATGGTTCAACATATTCGTGCTCAGGTAGGCTTGCACGCCAACTCTCTTTGGGTATCCATGGACAAATATTAACACCATAGCCGAATAGTCGTATACGACCAATGGAAGAGCTTCGGGAGGGGACTATTTGGAAACTCAGTTTGCAAGGTTGGAAAAAGAATTGTTTGTAAGGTTGGAGAAGAGTATCGAGAGTTTGGAGAAGAGGTTTGAGGAGAAATGGGAGAGGAGGTTTGAGGGGTTGGAGAAGAGGTTTGAGGGGTTGGAGAAGAGGTTGGAGGGGTTGGAGAAGAGGTTGGAGGGGTTGGAGAAGAGGTTGGAGAATACGGCCAGAAGGAACCATGAATGGACACAATTTATGATAAGAGTAGTTGTTTTAGTAGTATGTTACTCGTGGATTCTTATTGTGTGACATTAAGCTAACAAATTGCCCAGGTTATAGGCAAACTCTTCTACGACAACAGTACCGAGAAAAGACTATCAAAAAGACAGGACGACATGGAGAAAAGGCTCACCACAATGATCCAAAATGCGATAACTCAACTCAAGATGGAGTTGAAACTTGAGAGTCAGGAAGGCTCGCTGTCTGGCCAGAATAAGAAGCAATGAAAGGACTGGAGGAGCTCGTGTTAATCCTCACAGTTTATATGATAGTATTTTCCTTAGATGTACTACTTAGATGTACTTCTGAATAGAGAGATGAGACTTGTGTTAGCTGCCAGTGCTGTCTTAAACTAGATGTGCAAACGATAAGATCCCACTTACAGATGTGATACAGCATTTGTTGTATTCTAGATTCAGATCCCAAACCACTAAGAGCCTGAGAGTAAAACATTTTGTGCCTCCCCCGTAAGTGTCGAAGACACAAATCAACCTGCAACTTGCTCATTGCTACAGCCTTGCAGATGTGCAAACTTCAGACCATAATTAACACTAGCTATGCAAAATACCCGTGCCCATCACCACCAAAGAATATAGAGGCAGTTCTTTCAACGTCACCCCCTTAGGGACTAGCAGGGGCAATGCAAAAGTTTCATTGTTCGAGCAGATTGTCCACCATAGTATAGTAAAGAGGTTAAATACCACCAAGGTAATGGAAAAGTAGCCAACTTATAATGGTATCAATGGTAAGACCAGTAAACCGAGGCTGGCACAGCCAGTTCCACCGCCAGTGCTGCATTAAGATATATCAGTCGCTCCCCATTCATCGAAGTGCTCAAATGATTTACCTACCACAGTTAGATGGCCACGGTTGTCCAGCAACCACAATGTCCTTTGAACCCCCGAGTCATGAAACTATTAACCGGACATCATTTGGAAACTTGAAAAGGATATTACGAGAAAGGAAAATTAAAAAAAATTAAAAATTAAAAATTAAAAAAGTCAAATATACCCACAATGTTCTGCTGATACTTAGCCCGTGCAACATCGACATGAGACGCCATTCGGCCAAGACGGGTGCTAAGCCTCTTTCTCCCACACCCTGGGGGGACTTAGCCAATCATCTACCGGTATTTGCACCGTACAGTACGAGTACCGTACAACTGTAACAGTAGTCGTAATAAGTTACTGCGAGAGGGGCTCCCCGTATAAGGTGGTGAGAACACCCCTCTCTCTCGATTCTCATGGTGCAGAGGGGTCTATACGAGTAAAGGCAGGACCGCGACCAAAGGGCCGCACCACGAAAATATCCAATGCAATCGGTGCTGGTGCACCTCAGAGACCCACCCCATCACAAGTCAGCGGGCATTATATAAAAAGGATGAAGAGAAACAAAATGAAAAAAAAAATTCCCGATTCGGAGCGCTCAAGTCGAGCTATTCATTCATTCACCATTCTGAGCTCTTGGTAAACAATTCGTTATCTGATTCAATAATATTTTGGCCGCCCCGGAAAGCAATAGTGCCCTCTGACTGCTCCCAAACCGCGATGTTCCGGTCCGCTCGTCCATTAAATTTTCTCAACTTTCCAATCTTCCAAGTCCACCAACGAAATTCCAAAAATATGGCAGTTAGCTTCCGGTGCATGGCATGCCCATATAATACGGTCCTTCCGAGAGCCTTGGTCTTTCCCGGCCTATCAAGTCCAGTTCCCTTCGCGGGCGGTAATTAGTTTGCCGAGAGAAATCGAAATCTAAGCCGCCGGGCCATCGGGCGGGATCCGGTATGATATGGGTGCATTTCAGTGAAAAGTACCAAGATTGCCAACAACCACAAAATAAGTTCAATGGCTGTAAGGATTTAGTAGAAGCTAGAGTATCCCCCAGGCTTCTTGAAAAATATTTAATTTTAAAATCCAAGCAATATTGGACCTGTAATGATTATTTTGAAATTCTAGGTTAAAATCTTTTTTTATATAGAATTAAAGTCAATCTTTGAATCTACCTATATGTGAAATTTCAAATATTTTCAAGAGTAGCATCTGTGGTTATTATAAAGTTTATCAAAATGTCTTCACTTTCCTGAAATTAACAGACATTATAAACCTGTATGAAGATGATTAAATGCAACAATAGTTGAAGTAAGTGTCTAGGAGGAAAGACTAAGATCCATATTAGTTTTGCTTACTCAGTCTTATAATCTTCCTTAATATATAATATTAATAGATAATCTTAATTTGAACCTATTAAGTTTATGTAGGGGAAAAACTTTTTAGATAGAATTAAAGCCCCAACTTAAGTGATTCTTATTTTGTATTTTGATATTGTTTACTCTATGAGTGGTAAGACTATTTCAATTTCTTTGTCAAAGAATCTTTTTCTCTTTTTCTCAAAAGTGTCCTGGTTGCTATGTAAACTAAAACTACTCATAACTCAAAACCCCTAAAAAGCAATCTTACTCCGTTTCCCTAAACTGCACCCATATCATACAAATAAAAGTCAGGCGGGCGAGCCATTCCCTGTTCCGCCCTCCCTCCCTCCTCCCTATGGTAACGGGGTGGTGTACAGTACGCGGAGGAACGCCATGCCTCTTAACAGTAGCCAATGCCAGCATTCCGAAAGATACTGCGGGTCCGGGGAACCTTCGGTCTCGATTGACAAGACTGATATGAAAATTTTCTAACACGATAAGTGCGAGCCATGCCAAAACTGTATGGCTGAAGGGAGTTAGAGGGCATGGGCACCATTACATCTCAGGCTCATTTCAACCCATCAGAGCGCGAGTATGCATCAATAACTTCCGCCTCCATACTCCAACAATTCACAGGTCCCGTGAGCTTTTTTTATTTTATCTTTATTCCCTTCTCAGTGCGTAATATGCCCTTTCCCCCATCCGAATCGATCTCTTCTCCTCTCCATAAAAACCGGAACCAAGAAACACCGCGCGGTCAGCAAGCTGTTATCGATATCCCCACCCTTTTCCATCGCTCCACTACATCTTTTCTTCCACATACTCACCGCTGGCCCCTTCCTCATCTACTAAGGTATTATACCGCCAGTCGCCATGTAATTGCCAACACAGCAAAAGCTCCGTACTGTATGATACCCATACCGGTAACAAAGCCATTTGAGCACACTTACCATCATAGTCCACCCCCCCCCCCTAATCTAGAGGTGCAGGACATTATGATACAATAGCCCCAGCATATGCAGCAGTGGCAACGAGTGATACCACATGGATAAATATCACCACGATAAGCGCCATGACATCATAATTTACCATCCCGCCAATGACTAACCAACCTAAACCGAGAAATCACGAAGCGAGCGGGAAAGACTTCACTCCCGCGTGAGCAGCGCGCCACTCGGGCGTCTCTTCTGCTCGATACCGTTGGATGCGAGAATTCCAGAAACCTTTGCCTCCTTGCCATGGTGTCTGTCTGTCTGTCTGGGAGAGAAGAAGAAATGAAGGGCATTACGGTGGTGTGGCTGAAACGAACCGAACCGAACCGAACCGAACTAAAAAAAAAACATGGGCCCGTCCCGATGAAGGAATTGGAATATGGGAAAGGGAGCTTTTGACGGGGTTAGACTCATGGTCATTGCAAAAAAAAAATCCTGCCACTGCGGAACATGCACGCGGAGAGAAACCCAGGGTGGTATGATAGATGGGTAAATCAACTGAAGGAGATAAAAGTTATCCCCAAACACAAAGTCCTACAGTACTCTCTTTACCTTCGTGCAAATACGGACCAGAGGAGCATCATGCTTGCCTATTTTACCGGAAATGATTTTGGAACGCAGAATCTCATTGATTAAGTTACCCAGTATCATGACAAAACTCCAGCACAGTCCATAAAAGTGAAACCAAACCAGCCAGCAGGTACGAAATTCCACCCTTGAGCAATCACCCGTTATTACAAGTCGCACAATCAAGATCTCTCCGAAACACCACCCACCTCTAGATGTATCCCGAAAAGGCTCAATCCTCCCTCTCGGCAACAAGCGTTTGGCGCCCTCTCCGAACCCTCTCCCCAAGATCCAAGTCCCCAACCTTCCTATTAACCCCCGTGAGGAACTCCCCCTTACCACCAAGTTTTGAGCTCCGCATGCGAGCCTTCTCTTCGGCTTCCAGCTCCACTTTTTCCATGATCGCCAATTCCGCCAGACGTTTCGCCCTGTCGGCGTTCATTTGTGAGGCATTGGTCACCATTTCCGCGATCGCGAGTTTCTGGGCGCGCTGGGTATCGTTGTTGTCTGCTGGGCGTCCTGTCGGTTCTGGGTCATGGTGGTAGGAAGAGGGAGGTGATCTTCGGTTGGGGGGAGGATATGGAACACGGTGGCGAAGAGAATAGGGGCGGTGTGGAGAGTGGCGGCGAGCGGGGGGACTTCGGGAGCGGGGTAGAGAGTAGTCGTCGGATGTGGATCTTCTCCGGCGATGGTGGTGGCGATGTCTTCTGTCCCTGTCACTCTCCCAGTCCCTTTCCCTATCCCTACCCCTATCCCTATCCCTATGGCTGATCCTTTCGCCATCATCGTCTCGTCGGCCTCTATCGTCATCCCGCCTACGCCTATCGTCATCCCGTCTATGTCTATCATCACGACTCCTCTTATCATCGTCATCCCGTCTGTGCCCATCACGACGACCCCTCTTATCATCGTCATGATCGTCATGCCTACTCCTATGCCTCCGATCACCCCTGTCTTTCTCCCTCTTCTTGCTCTTATCCCCAGACTTGCCGCCGATAGCCTCCTTCAATTGTCTCCTCCTAGCAGGGTCCTTCATAAATGCCTCATACGCGGCCTGCTCCTGTCTTTTAATCGCCAACAGCGGGTCTTCCCGAACCTTATTCGCAATATCTTTGACATTAGCTACGCCCGGCAACCCCCCCGCCGCCGCACTTGGGCCCGTAGCCGCCGCCGCCGGCCCAGCACCAACACCGACACCAGCATCCTTCTTCAAAACATCCATATCCCCCCCTTTCAGCAGTCCATCAATCCTGCGCTTCCCAAGTAAATATCCCTCCATCTCCTCGGTAGTCCTATCCATCCCCTGCGAAGGGCCAGAATCAAAAAATCCACCCGGTCAACAGCCTGTTTGCCACCAGCGGCAGCTTGTAACTGCCGGAGCTCCTGGAGCTGGCGCTCCTCTTCCCGTTCTTTGCGCCATTGGTCGATGCGCTTGCGCTCTTCTAGGGCCTTTTTCTCCTCCTGCCAGACGCGCTCTTGGTTCTTGAGGAGGTGAGGATGCCAGGATTTTTTGAGATTGAGATCCTGTAGGGGGTTAGCGCTCGTTTAACCACGGGGGAAGCGCGAATAGAAGGGAAACTTACGCCACCCATCCTGTCTGACTTTCAGCTCTTAAATGCAGTAGGACACGATCGCAAGTGTAGGACGCCTTGATGCGGAGTTGTGAGAGTCCTAAGCTTGAAGGGTGTTGTCGGTGCTTGTATGCAAGTTTGTCGAGGCTCGGTGCTGCATCACAGCGGTGGAGAGAGATGGTGGCGAGAGGGTAACCGTACTCGTCGAGTAGCCTCACGCCAAGATCCGGTCGTTCTCAAAAGGGGCGTCCAGATGATACCGGTACGGTACCGGTAAGTCACTGTGCCGTATTTCGATCATCCATGCCAACCCTAACCCGTTCATCGGCCTCGAGTGAGGTTCGGTGAATCTACCCCTAGGGGCACCAACGAAGGGGCGATGTACAAGCAGAGCACTCGTAGGTACGGTAAATTGTTTATTGGAGCCATTTTCACATTCATGGAATTATAATAATCGAATCACACCCGGCTTGGAGCAAAGTTATCACTAGTATCTAACCCAATCATTTTATCATTGCACTCGTCCGACCTACATTACATCCTGCATGACCCATCTATGACCGCCCGAGCTATCTACCAACCCTCTCCCCAGTCCAATATACAACAAACAGTGTAAAACAGATAATAAGCCCTCCTCATAAAAGACATAGAGCGAAAGCCGAAATTAAACACCACCTATACCCCAACTCCACAAAGAAATAGTTCATCATCTTGAATTATTCATTTACTCATTTCCCCCAAGGCAACTTCCAGCCCTTCCACCCTCCAACCCTCCAGTAGTAAACCGGTATTCCAGCCATCACAAAGCCAACTACCACAAGCGTCTGCAGCGGGCTACTGAACACCCCTCGGGATATCAGGAATAGGCTGACGCAACAGAAAATTATGGGAGTGGTTATCCAGGTTCTGTATGGCCTTTCAAGGTCTGGCTCCTTGACGCGCAGGACTATCAAGCCGAGAACTGTAAGGAAATAGAAAGTATATCCTGCTACCCCATAGAACGTGAGTAGTGTTCCAAATTCACCAACGGTAATGTAAAGTGCGGTGAAAAAGGAATTCAGCAGCATAGCATATATCGGGGTTTTGTTCCAAGAATGAATACTCGGTTCGCCATTAGAGGCACCACGCCCAAAAATCGAAAGGATACGTTCCAAGATCGATTTTTTATTGGAGCCCGAGGAGCGTCGGCTAGGCTCGTTCCCTCCTCCACGCAACCCCAATGTGCCGAAGATGGCGGGAAGGTAGCCTTCTTTACCCGCAACGTAGACAAGGCGGCCGGAGGTAAAGGTAGTAGCATTTAGAGCGCCAAAACAGGAAAGAGATACGGCCAGGGCAAAAACAACACCGCCAGCTGTACCAAATACTTTGGTACCAAATGCCTATTCCTTGTTAATCCAAGCCTACCAAGATCTGAGGGAACACACATACCACTGCAATCGTATTGCTTTTCCCAATCACTTCTCCTGGAAGGACCAAATAGTATGCCACGTTCGCGAGGAGATAAGACGTAATCACAACAGGCATAGCACTGTGGATCACCCGAGGGAGGTCTCGCTGGGCATTCTTCATTTCACCAACCACAAAGTTGACCTATAGCAATAATTAGCATGAGCAGGTGCAGGCGATAAGGTGCCAAACGTTATCCCAGCCATCAAAGGCCCACAACCCAGCATACAAGGCAATTGCATATTCCCCTAGCCCACCAACCATCGACTCATTTTCCCGTCCCGATACACCCCCTTTTCTGCTATCGAACCACCCTCTATCCTTCCATTCGGTGCTAGCTCCCTTCCCGTCTCCGTTCAGCCCCGTTACAGCAACGACAATACCAATGATCGTAATGGCCAACAGGCTCCCCACCTTTAGGAATAGTAGTGAATCAGATAATCGGGTGGTGAGTCTCGTCGAAAGTATATTCAGTGCGGTAACCAAGGATAAGCACAAAAAGGCGGCTAGCTTGTTCGCCCATTCCGATGGGAGCGCTGCATCAGCTTCTGCCGTAAATGACCCCGTGATAACCCTATTAATGTACTCTCCCGATATAATCGCGATGATAGCCGCGCCTCCAGGCTTCAATACAATGACCGCCGCCCATGAATACAAAAATCCAATCAACTCTCCGAAACAATGCCGCAGATACACACCGCTTCCACCATTCAAGGGGATAGCACCGCCTAACTCAGCATAGCTCGCAGCACCCGTCCACGCTAATAATCCAGCAACAGCCCAGACCACCAGGCTCACCCCCGGAGATGGTGTATGGTTGTTAACCTGGCTAGGTGAGGAGAATATTCCAGAGCCTATCTGCAGGCCAACCAGTAGCGACAATCCGTTGAGATACGTGAGAGTTTTTTGCTTCTCTAATGTACCCACGGGGCCCGACCCAGGAGCATTCGTCGCACCCAGTTGCTGATACCGGGTTTCTGCCGATGATGTAAGGGGCACTAGATGGGTATTGAAGTCAAAAGCGGAGGACACGGAATAGGACCTGTAAGCACGTGACCGACCAGGTTCAGCGTCCTCATCGTCAGAAGCAAGCGACAATCGACGGGAGGACGAGATCCCAGAGCGGGAGGATGTTGAGGAACGCGGTGACGCAGAAGCTGACGATGAGACCAGTGAGTCTAGTTCAAGTGAATCTCTGTTCGGAGTCGGTTCGTAAACCGCGTGGGTCATTGCAGCAGGGCCAAAGAAGGACCGATAAGAGCGATTAAGGGTTCGAGTTTAGAGAGTTTGGCTTTGTGGGGAGATGGGTGATGATGGGTGATGAACCGGATCGCCTCCGTGCCACTGCATAAACGAGAGCCTCGGTAAGGTAGCAGAGAAGGTTGAAAGCCTGAAAGTTTGGAGGGAAGAGAAAAAAAGGAAAAAGGTGAGACAGGGAGGGACGGTTGAGTGTTGAAAGTCAAGTGCTGGCCTACCCGTTGAACACTTAGTCTTTGCCGCTCAAAGGGGTCTAGTGCAACCGGTATGCATAATTTATGGAACAACGCACAGAACCGGCAACTTCGGCTAAATCACAATTATCACTCGTTTTCTCGATTAAAATTCTTGTTGTAGAATATCTTCCTTCGACTAATCAACTATCTCCTGTGAGGGAGGAGGTCTAATATATTACAAGAATATAGCAGTCACACCGGACAACCACGGTACTCATGAGGACATCATCCCAGCATCCATATACTAAAAGTATATGATTAGGTCAATTACTGGTAATTGGATCCCGAGAAGCCACAGTTTCCAATAATTCTGTCCCATTCCACCAATTGCCCCCAGATGAGCGAGAAGAGCTTGATGGCCAGAACAGTATGATAGATCTACCGCATATACTCTAACAAGGGTGGGCGGTGGGTTTAACCGTTAAATACGAAGGATGAAGAAATAAGCTTCTATTTGAGCCGCCAGAGACGCCTCAGAGCACTATCATGACAATCACACTGGGATATAGATCAGGGAATATGTCTAAAGCTCCCCCGCAAAGTTCCTGTACCTTGAAAACGTCCCGCTAACCCCCCCCCCGTTTCCCGTTACTCAGTAGAACAGGTTGTGGTAAAATTTTACGATGTCCCTAGAGGGGTATCCGGAAAAAGCCACCTAAGCGGCTCATACTGCTCTTTTCTTGTTAATAGGCACCGGTGCAGTTACCAGAGGCAAAGGAAGGTATGAGAACTTTACGGACATGACCGTACAGATCCCTGAATCCTTTAATCCTTTGTGTACTTTCTACAGCACTCGTCCCTCTTAGCTAGACTAAGCGTTTCCCATCTCCTGCGTGCTCATGGTAAAGCATTGTTGGGTATGGCGGTGGTCAGGTATGGAGGGGTGTTAGCTACGCCCAGTAGTTCACAACCGCAGAGTCTGCTACTCCGGGCACTCTTGACCGGGTCGGGCCTTTGTAAAGTTGCGATGAGCGCCAAGGTTTCTGCTGTGTGCTCGGATATCATATTTTCTACCACCCTGGGCGTAGAGGGCGTTCAGCCACATCCGGCAATGCGATACCCGTGCTTGTAGAGTACTGTTACATTTCCTACAATCCCCCGACCAGGAGGTGTCCAGTGTCTTCGGCTTCCCTGAGAGCCTGGGACGTGGCGTTGTTGGCGCTTCGTGAGGAGAATTTGTGCCATGACACGAGTCTCCATATCAATGTGCCCGGCAAGTCACTGCCGGTGCATACAGCGCCAAGGCAAAACGGGGGGGAAATAACACAAGACAAAACAAAAAAGGGACAAAATGAGAGGAGGAGGAGGATTGGAGAAGGGGGGAGACTATTTGCAGGATGAATTTCAATATTTGGAAGGTCTTGAACCAAGCAGATTTTGAAGTTATTATTATCTTCACGAGGGGTAATGGTAGAAACCCACAGTTCTCCCATCCTCCACAATTGAATTACGCCAAATTGTGCCACCGACTCATCACACTATGCTCTGACAGTTCCTTGTGCTGTGCCAGGCACAGCGGCACTACACAAGGCTCGTCAAGCGCCAGAAACGCTACTGGTACGACACTCCACCCTGAAAAATGCTGGTACGGTACACTGGCAGATTCTCAATACATACAACCGTTTGTTAAGACCCAGGATTGCTAGTACAAGTACAAGTATGGGTACCGCGTGACACGTTCCAAAGAGCCGAAGAGCGTGTTGCGGCATACTGGTAATGGGTCGTGCGGTACGGGAGCCCTAACCAACATATCACTTGATCATGGACTCTGGAGTGATCTGTCGAATCCTGGGAGAGTTGCTGGGAAAAACTGTACCGGTACCGTGCCGAGCGGTCGAAAGCGGACTCGGCCTTTTCGGGGTGTGTCGGCGCTGCAGGTATCATACTTGTACGATACCGGTACTGTACCCCCACACGGGGAGTGGCTCGGAGCTCCAGTGCCCCCGGGACGGCATTCTCCCGCCATACGCCGAGGGACACGGGTATGATACTTCTTGGAGGGCTGTATGATACTAGTATTGTAATCGCGGCTTGGCGCGCATACCGGGTGGGGTTGTGAAACTAAGGGTCGAGGAGATCACTCGCAGGAGACCAGGTTGGCCCACGATACGGGAGAGGAATGAATCGTGGAGGCCGGCAGCACTGTACCAGGTAGACCCCCGCCGCTGATTACTCGAAAATTGCCATTGTGGGGTAACGCTACCGCCCTTAGCTTTGTCGACCAGGTGGAATACCTATCGAATGCACCCATTGATTGGGTGGGCTTGGATGCCTTGGGATGCAGTAAGCCGTGAGTGGAGATTTGCGCTTGAAGAAACCAAGTGAATCTCTCGACAACCCCTGGAGGATGTTTACTCATCAGGACCTAGCGCCGGCCACTTGAGCGGAGTTTCCTTAGAAGGGCACGGGCCGTCGGTGAGCCCAACTTATCCCAAGGCTCGGCACTCGAGTGCCGTATTCGAGTACCGGTATTGCAATTGCAAAAGCACCTGACAATCTGAACATACAATAGTTGAAAAGAAAAGAAAAAGAAAAAGAAAAAGAAAAAGAAAAACCCCCGTGTCTTACGGAGACAAATAAATACCGTATAGTCATTAGAGAGTTTGCGCCCGCAGACCTAACTGGCAGTTACCTCAAAAAGGACC
>LN891115.1:14178-86193 GCA_900010015.1 Tuber aestivum | reverse complement strand
TAAAGTTGCTAGATTGTATTGCACTTGTACATGTTATAAAAAAAACAATAATATAAAAATAACTCCAATACAAGTTCAGGTTGAATATTTTTAGGGCTATATTGGTAGGGTAGTGCATGCCTGGGCGTCCCCCGTTGCATCAATCGAGGTGTTGTGTATAGGTGGCCGGAACCATACTTGTACATATCATACCTTAGATGCTGGTTTGTGCATAGGATCCAGGTGACTTGGCGGCCGGGTTACAGCGGCTGAGTGAAATGTGAGGTGTTGATAGCCAGAGCAGAGAATAGAGAATCAATATTATTACATGACTACCATATTCTCCATATTGTTTATTTCTCTTGGAGCTGCTTTGCACTTATCTCTCCTTGGTATCCATAGAAATATGTTGGTGTCATATATTTTTGACATTGTTACTGAGAAACTTACTTGGGGTCTTAAAAGTTGACTTTTGGGCCTCAGCCAGGTGCATTTGGGCACCCAGGTCTCCAAGCCTTTTAGCATAACATATATTAATGAGATTTACCGCCACCTAGGTCTGCGGGCGCAAACTCTCTAATAGAAGATCGAGGTGGGATACGCTTGAAGGGAAACAGGAAAGAGGTATAATACCGGTAACTTATGGTGGTTGCGTTCACATCTGATAGTGCAAATGTGACAGTGCGCTAGATTTCAGTAGGTTTAAGGGGAAGCAGGAACCTCCTTCTCCGGAAAATGGGCCAAAAATACGACAATCCAGGCCTTACCAGGATAGGGAAGCCCAACGACATGGCACAAATTGCTCAATTGTTCAAGTGCCCGCGATACTAGGTATCCGAACGCGATACCGGCACTTTACTACAAGTACCCATCCTTGTGTCGTACTGCCCCGCCGGGTCACGGCGTTGGAAGGTTTTGCTTTTGAAGCTTAAATTTACGAAGCTGAAAACCGTTTGCATACCGGTATTGTATCATACCATGAGAAAATTTCAGGAGCTAAACCTCTTGGTGCCACTCCAGACCTATCACCAAATATCGAAGCCCTACACAACGGGGGGCCGGCGCCCACCGAGTGCCAGGACAGCAGCTGGGAAATTATCTTTCCTGTGCCCCTATCTTTATAGTGGAGGAAGCAATTCCAAGGTGAGCCATCCCATAAAGTAATCTACAAGTACCACCGTTCTAGTTAATAAGCAGTGCGGGTACAACCTGTATTAGAAAGTGACTTGTTTAGGTTACTGTAGTACAGTACTGTACTCGAGTACCGTACTCGAGTGCCTAAGTACTTGTAGCAAAATTGGCTGCACTTTCCTCGCCCGAACAAATTGTGGGGCCAACTTTAATAAGGGGCGGATGGAAGGCCGAAATAAGAGCTTGCCTTCATCCCGAAAAGGGATCCCTGGAGGTTCTGGGCTCATTGAAGCGCCCCCCGGTGTCGCCTTGCCGTACCGTATTCGAAATACAAGTCCACAACCTGCAGGGGATCGCAGCTTGGAGCTATTTGCTCCAAAATGTCTCAGGTTGCGCGAGCAGGGTGCTCGGGTACTATACTCGGTAACAGTGCAACGTTGGTCTACAGGTACCGGTACTGTAGAACCGCGGTCGAGCACAGCGTTGAATTCTCAAGTGATTCCTGTAATTATTTATACAGGGAAGTCACTACCGGCCACACATAAGCTGTGCTGTCCCGGGCAAAATATCTCAATCCAAAAATGACAAGAGGTCTCCTCTGTTCGGACTTGAGCGCTGCGTGGAGAGATCCGACGCTTCTTATGGAACGAGCTCTTACTACGCACTCTTCTGGGTTGTTCTAACTTGAGGCAGGTTACTGTAGTCCAATCGTTGCATTACTCTTACGAGTGCCAGTAGCGATCTAGGTTTGGACAGCCCAACTTCCAACAAATGGATACCGGTGTACGGTAATACGATATGATAGCGTGAAAAAAGCGCCTGAGTAAGGATCCGGGTGCTGGATGGTACGGTTCCTGGAGAACGTCCATTATTCACCGAGCCCACTTTTCTGGGACCCGCCCACTTTCGAAAGTGGGCGAGTGAGACGAACAGGATTAATTGGTGGGCAGAAGGGGAGATGGTAAAAGCGGCGTAACAAAAATAATTACCGTACTGGTACCGTACTTGATAGCGTGGGCACCGGTCCCTGTTGGTGACCCTCCCACATTCGTCCCGGGTATCTAAGGGTCAAGTGTACAGTACCGGTATATCGTGCTTTGCCTGACCATTCTCTTTCTTCATCTGAGTGACAGCTTGATACTTTATGTACGGTGCGGCATTGTGGCTAAGACTTGGTTATCAAGCTCTGGGCGTCAAAAGAAGCTTTGGCTATCGGAGAGAGCTGCACTTGACATCCATTCTTCCCTGCCCACAAGTGTCAAAAAGTGCAGGAGCACAAGGCTCAGGCGTAAAAAGGCGGCGGAAAAACAGAGGTGTTGCTGTTGACTTTGGCTGGAATCAGCGGTATCATACTGGTCAACCAGAGCGAGCTCATCTGGGGTACAGACCTTCCCACTGGCTGGCAATTGCAAAGGATCATTTTTGATGGACTGGACCGGATACCGGGTGCGGCACCATTGCTCATCCAAAAATTATCCTTACAGTAGTAACGTTGACCTGGGCAAGAGGAGCGGAGAGGCTCTTAGGATCGTGCTTCTCAGACGCATGGTACCGGCACCTTAAAGCTTGCCGTCCTATCATACCGCCGAACAACGACGAATATTGTCGTGGTGGAAAACAACACCTACCCACTTGAGAGTTTTGGAAATTCCTTTTACATAGATTTTTTCCGGTTGGTTATTGAAACGTATCTGCGGGGTAATTTTCCTTTCAGTCTTCTGGTTGGTGCTGTATGGGCCTTCAAGGGTTGAATGTGAGGAGGAATGGGAGACTTGCATCATATGGGGAAATTTTCTGCTGAATAATTAGCCAAGATACCCCCCAATTACCTGCCGGTATGCACGGTCTGTTGCCGTATTTAGACTGGCGGCCTGGACTCCAGTGGAGACCGAGGCACCGTAAGGGTCCCGCTTACCGGCACCGGTACCAGGTAGTGCGGCTGCTGCGAGTGCGGTATGATACTGAAGCTTTCGCTATGCACCGTACTGGTGGTACTGTACTGTACTGTACTGTACGAGGTACAGTACTGTACCGGTACCGTAGACTATCATCATTTTACTCGTACTGTACTGTACCGGTACCGTAGTCTATCATCATTTTACTCGTATAATACTGTCCCTTGCCCCGGTTCTGTATGCATCGAGCAAACCCTTGCCCTCTTTGCATCCCGCCTGCGTGCATGGTTTCCTCCAACCGGAACGTGATTCATCCGTCACCTAGTCAACCCCCAACTCTTGAAACGCACTCGCTGCACCGTTCCCTCTCCCTGCCAGGGGGAGCCCGAGGCAGAACTTGAGGGAAAGCTTTTATCTTGACCTTCTCGTTACCATCATTAACAACCCCCCCCCTCGGTTTTCGTCATCTCCATAACCATTTGTTAGCAATACCCTACGCCAAACATTGCTCACCATGCTGTATGATTTTCTCGATCCAGGTTTGCGACGGCCACCCACGGGTCCCGACCCCTTGAGGCGCCAGCTGCCACTCGACATCATGAGTACCATTATCTCATATGTGCGTGTGCCTTGTCTGCCCTAGTACTGCCTCATCGAGAACTAACCCCTGACCATCACGGGGAAAGGTTGAATCTGCGTCGGATTTATCCCGCGTGTCGCGTGTATCTAGGATACTGCACTTCCTCTCAGTCCCTCGATTGTATAGAACTGTGGTCATTAGGGCTCCACGGACAAGGGTAAACGATGAGGACAACGGGGGAGGAAGGAAGCAAAGTGTATCGGCATCGGCGCTAGGCGCGCTGATGAAGCCTGGAATCGCATCCTGTGTTCAAACCTTGCGAATCAGAGGGGAAATACCGGGCGGTGACGAATGGTGGGCCAGTGGGATGTGGAGTGATATGGAAGTGGTTTGGGCCATGGCGCTGGCAGGGGTAATGGGGAATATGACAAGGCTGGAGAGGGTTGAGTGAGTTGAAGCCACCAGTTCCGAGTCAGAGGGTTTACTGATATTGGATACCGGACTTGCCTAGATGGACCTCAGAGTCATATCCTCACCCGGTCCTTTTCGGCGCGATGGCCAAACATCCAACGATTAGGTCGCTGTACGTGATTCACCCTCCGGCCGAGCCTGCTTCGTTGGGTGAGAAGCCCCCTCTGCGGCCTCCACTGGAGGTTATACCGGGGTTCGCCAATATCAGGTCTCTACATTTTACAAATATCCCTACAACCTTGGCACGTATCGATGACTACACGGGGGCAATATTTTCGTCGCCGCGACTGGAGGCCCTCTACCTTGGATTTGCCTCTCGAGCTCCGCTAGGCTTACTGCCGTTCTTTCTACCACAGAGGATCCGCCCGGCCGGTAGCATGGGGACAAAGTTGAGGCTAAAAGAGATGGGGCTACGGAATGTGTCATTCGACTTTCCCGAGGGTGGGGTCGTTGATGATTGGCTAGATACGGAAGCACTGGAAGTATTGAGTCTGATTGATTGCAAGATCACTGCAACCAGTTGTTGGTCCGGCCTGTTCGGGAATCACAGCTCTTCACCCGCTGCGTCCAGTTCGCCAGCAAGTGTGCGCAGCGCAGGAAGTCCCGCGGGGAAATCGAGTCGCACTAGCACGCCACGTACATCGGCACCATCAGCACCGCCCCCGGAAAAGAAGCATAAACTGAAATTGCGTAGCTTGCGAGTGAACTCTCGGGCCGAGCTCTGGGCGGGATTCTTGAGCTCCTACGAGGGGCTGGAGGAGCTGTATATCCTGGACCCGATAGATGGAGAGAAGGAAGCGGAGTTGACTGCTCCTGCCGGGGCGTTTATTGACGCATTGGTGACCAACCACAAGAGTATCAAACGGTTACGATTGTACAGCCAATGGATACTGCACAAAACGGAAGTGCAGAGACTCTTCCGCGCTTGCACACAGCTACAAGAGCTTGGCCTCTCATTCGAACAGAACCAATGGGTATACCCTCCCTCCCCGACACCCCCGATACATGCTCGACCAATGAACCCACGCTAACCCATCACAGCCCTTCATGGAAGTGTTAGTCCTCTTCCTCCCCAACATAAAAGTGATGCACCTCCTCGAAAGCCAACTCGGCAGTAAAGCAGAAATGGAAGCGGAACTCATTTCCAATCGGGAAACCATAGAAACCTCCTTGGCCGTGCCAGGCCTATTCGGTTTTGGTAGGTTTGGCTCCGCGCAGGTGTTTATCCGTATGGACAAGACTGCCCTACGCGTTAACGGGAGGGAGGTTAAGAATTGGCAGATGGTTCCCTTTGAGGAGGTTAGGGATAGTGTGGGGATTTGGAGGGCGGAGAGGAGTATATAGGGGTTTTTGGTACCATGGTTTTTTTTGGGGGTTTTTTTTTGCGTCTATCATAGTCTCTTTTTCTAATTTCTGTTATTTTTATTTTTATTTTTACTGTGTCGGTTGCGGAGGAGGGTATGTTCGGGTAGACTATTGCGGGATGGTGAATATGTAGGATATGGGTGTCAGTGATTGAATGGCAACTTGGCAATATGTGTCCAACTCCAATGGCTAAAAAGCTTTTTTTCTCGTCTCTTCTCGAAGCGAAGTTTACCCCAAATGGGCGCAGTTTGGGGAAAAAGGCTAAATTCGCTTTTTACAAGTTTTATTTTTATTTTTAAGTTTTGATCAGTTTTAGTTTGCATAGCAACCAGGCCAATTTTGAGAGAAAAAAACCATATCGGCAAAGAAATTGAAACAACTCAACAACCTATCATAGCAGAAATAGTATGGAAATAGAAGATGAATGTTGGCCACAGCTGTCCATTTAATTATATCGTAAAAAGTCTTTCAGTTCTTCCCAGCGTAATAGGTTTAAAAAAAGGGGATATAAATATCAGAATATATCAAAGGATCAGAATAACTGCCAAATAAGATAAAACTTGCAGAACTATTAACCTGATATTATAATCATGATACCTAACATGCAATCTTTTTCTCAATTATTGTTGCATCTAACATACTTAATGCAGGTTTATAATTTCTGTGAAATATTGAAAAGAGTATGGATGGATAATGTATACTTTGGAATAATTTATAGATTGTGCTCTTGAAGATATTCAAAAAAAAACTTCCTTATAAGTACATTACGGTACATCTTGACATGGGCAATCATTCCATGCAAAAATAATAATATTTGTGCCCAATTCTTAAAATGATCATTAAAGGCTTAATATTACGCCAGTTTTAAAATTGAAATATATTTCAAGAAGGTAGCAGGATGCTCTATCGTATGCTAGAGACTCGGAGCCATACAGCTTGTTTTGTGGTTGCTGGCAAGTTTCACCTTTTTCGCAGAAATGCACCCATTAGTGATGATATTGATGCTGCATTCCGTCTTGATATGATGCCATCCCCAGCGCCCTCGACCAAGCGCCCATGTCGCCTACCAGTATGTCGCCATATATGATAACTTCTAACCACTCTTCCATCTGTTGCGCTATCATACCGATCGACATCATCATATCATATATGCACGATACGGGAGTAACGATCCCGGCCCCCTCCACCCTCCAACCTCAACCACCACGGCTTGCACCGCAAGAAACGACACACACCCCGACCCAACCCCCGCGCGAGCCGGCTCCAGCAGGCCCGACCCACACATACGGGAAACCGCCGACGCTCCCTAGCCCACCCGGTCCGGCTTGTTAACAACGTTCCGCGTACTATACCCTGGTGGGGGGGGTGCGCGATAGTGGTTTTCGGTATGCCCGGGTGGGGGGGACGGATAATGGGTGGCTGGTTGTCGTGATGTGAGAACGTGCTTGTGCTTTCTGGGGGCTTTGTGGGGTTGCATAGTGGTGCCGGGGTAGAATTATGTACTGGATCGGCGGATGGATGGAGACGGGTTCACCTTTGGGCGTTGCTTGCTTGCCTGATTTCTCGGTGGAAACGGGGATTCATGACTGTTGAGTTATTGCTGTTGGCTATGGGAGGTGGGTTTTAGGTAATGGTGCAAATTTGGAGGTTTGGTCAATGTGTGCATTTCCCGGTACGGTGGTGCTCCTGTGATTTTGAGTTCTCTACAGATTCTTGGTACGGTACCGGTACTGTACCGGGGTTTTTTTTTTTTTTTTTGGTTAGACCCTTAAAGATGGTGGCGCTGAGTCGGAGTACAAGTACGAGCACCAGTAGGGTTAGTTTGTGCTCGGATGGTGGGATGAATCCGTGACCGCCGCGGCAGATACCCCTTCGTTAGATTTGAAATGGCAAAGCGTTTAGGATATAGCTTAAAGTACTTGTAGCATCTCTTTGGCAGTCGTGCGGGGGGCTCAGTTGCAGACCACAAATGATGATTCAATGGGAGCGGGAATGCTCACGGGCTAAGGCTAGTACCGATACCGGTATCCCAGTGCGAGTGTAGTGCGAGTGCGTGGATGTCTCGGAGCTAATCGTGTGTCTTTGCGAGGTGGTGGTTGTAGTGCGCTAGAGATAGATATAGCATACGGTACAAGTATAGGACTGGTACCGTAGACTATCTGCGTGGATACGGCCTGTCGTGCCGGGGGTTGATCTGTACAGTACGGTACAGGTATCACAGGTCGGCCCTAGTGGGTGTGATTGACGTATCATACGGTACGATACGGGTATCAATGTTTTGGGCGTCGTAGACTACCGCTGACAGAATGTTGCCGGGTAGGTTTGTTGCCGTCGGTGTCTATGGATTAGGGTTTCGAGATAATGGGGTGCGGGCACGGTATATACCGTATAAGATGTTCGGTCTGGGGATGCCAGGAGCCTCGATGGAGTGTGCCGGTACCCGTATTCGGAGCTGTGGCGGAATGCCTGAATTTTACTGCCATCCTTCGTAGAGGGAGCCGGGATTTGGATGAGCTTTCCTGCACGTGAACTCAATCCTTGCCCCTCAAAGACTTGTTGCCATGCACTCGAGCGTGCGGACGGTGCTGGAACGATTTGTGGACCCGGTGGGAGAGAAGGTTGGGTGGGGGGGGGATACGGCAGAGTGCAGCCATTGGAAGCATCGACCCGGTTCGTTCAGACTGTTGATGACGATACGATTAAGCCTCGCTCGTTTGGCCCGCTTGGCAGAATCATGTCAGATTCCTTTTTCCATGGCTCTGCACCACATCCTGCAAGGCCTCCGGTTCGGTGGGCATGAGCACCGTAAAGCGACTCTGTGATGGGAGGCGTAAACAAGGTGTCGGATTACCGGAACAGTTCTCTGGAGTCAGGAATTTTGGATGACGGCAGGGAGACAAGGCGAGTTTGTGGCATCTCGGAGGATGTCGAGTGAGGGATGCTTCCAGCTTCTATTATACCGGTACGGGGGAAGCAGGGATTTTTTTTTCCGCTCGGTTGACAGAAGAGCCTCACCCGGCCATCTGCCGAACTGCACCGCAATTGGACCGATTACCTCCGAACCCTGTTCAGGGCCAGCAGCCTCCGGCTTGCCATGCAGCAAGGACGAGTGGCCCGCACGGCCTGTCTGTGCCCGGCAGGAGAGAAATTAACGAATCAACTCCAATTTCCTGGACAGGACGCGCGGGAGGAAGTCCTTCCTCGCCTACCGGCACCGGAATGGTACCGTAAACTGGGAGGATTGAATAACTATGACCCCAATTCTATCCCGGGAACCTGAACACCACCGCCCTGGCACTCGTAGGGAGTGCGGGTCCTTTCCTGTCCTCCAACTCCTTCCGCCCCTTTACCGGTACTCGCGCGCCGATCCATCCATCGAGGAGGCCTGCGAGCTTGCGTGGGACCCAAGATCGACCTGCGGTAACCTGTATCTACGCGATCGGAGAGTTTAAGGGCTTTGGAGGGACGGACAGACTGCGGCCCTTTTTCTTTCCTTTTCTCCCTACGGGGACGGATGGGATAGAGGCCGTCCGGCCTAGAGAGGAGGGCGAGAGAGGGAGAGACGCTCGCAGAGATACAGAAACATAAACACAACTGTGTGCGGGAAGCCTGCTTGGGGGTTCGACCCACCATGTGCCATGATGAAGAAGTTGGAAAATCCCTCATTCACTGCGCTGCCCTTTCTACCATCTCCGTCACCATTTCTTCTATAATCTTGACTTGAAGGGATCATTGTGGGAGAGGATCCGGGCCCTTCCGGTCTACATCCTATCACAGTGGGCAGAGAGCCACCGAAGCGCATCACTGACATCCTATCAGATAATAATACTATTATTGTTCACGCTGTATTGTTTTTATTCCTCGCCCGGCATTCTTTTACGCTTCCCGATCAAATCCACTCAAGGCTGCCTGCGGGTTAGCTGTTCTGTCTTATCGCAGCTTGCTTTCCCTTATTCCCTTATTGTCTTCTTTCCTTCCGCCGTATTCCTCTCTTAATCACTCTCAGACACTCGCTCACTCCCTTACTCTTGTTGTCGTCCGTCGTCCGTTGTTCAGCCAACAGTTTTGGCGGGTTTCACCTCGACATATACCCTGTCTACCGCTTTCGAATGACCCCAGTCATCATCGCATCGTCATCGTTTGGCTGCAGATCCACCACACACTATCGACCACGCATCACTCCCACAAAGTCCTACCGCAACCACCATCACCATTAATCACGTCCAACCCCCTCATCTCCCCTCCCACATTGACTCAACTGCAACAACAACAACATCCACAACATCAACAACATCAACAGCAACAACAATCACTCTTTAACACGTTACACTTGATTTCTTATCTTTTTTATCCCATCATTCTCCCTTCGTATTTCTTTGGATTGACTTTACTTGACATAGCCTTATCGTCTACCGCAACCAGTATATTACTAGAATTCTCCTTTGATTTTGATTTTTGATTTTTTTGATTTTTTTTGATTTTTTCCTTCCAGAGACTGCTCTTCTTACCCACCTTAACTCCTCCACCTTGGTAGCTAGTCGCTAGCGTTCAAATCGGCGATTCAGCCCCACATTAGCCTGGTTCCCCCCCACAACACGCATACGCGCTACGGGGCTGCGGATGCTCTAGGCCTGCCATGGCTTCTCCACCACCTTCTAGTGACCGGCCATCTCTCACTCCCCTCTCCATGTCCTATCCCCGCCGGCCGACATCATCCGAACATCCATACGCTCCGCCTACCTCATCGCCCCTATCACCCCACTCCGCACCACCCCCGCCATCGGAACCTTCGGTGGCTACCACCAACTCGCACTACTACCGGCCGCTCCGTTCTAGCTTGACATCGCCCGCTCGCTCCAATATCTCTTCACCGGCCCATTCGCCGACTCGCCCTTCCCGACAATCTCGGATACAATCGCTCCTGGCCACGGATCCTCTGCTCTCCCATCTGACCCCCGTCACGATAGCCCGTCTGTCCACCTCCGGGGACTTTGATTTCAAGCCGGGAGAGAAGGAATGGTCTCTACGTGCCGTTGAAGGCACCGTCAAGGTTAACGAATGGCTGCGCGAAGTGGAGGGTTGGAACCGAGAATGGCGGCGGTCATACCGGGAGAATAAAGATGCCGGAGATGGATACCTACCCCCCACGGATAGGCCTAAAAAGCGACGGAAGACCGACATGGGCAGTATCCGAGAGGAAGAGGAGGATACTATGCTAGATGGTTCGAAACCGGTTCGGCGGAGGCTCTTTTCCGAGAATAATGGCGCTGGCAGGAATGAGCACGTGATTGCCAAGGATGATACCGGGCTTGAGACTGCGGAAACCCTGAAACCTCAGACGGATTCACCGAGCCTCGGGCGGGGTGGAAAACCACTCACACCATACCAATTGAAGATTCAGCGGCAGAGGGCCGCAGAGGCGAGAAAGGATTTGGTGCCGGTTGATGGGGCATCGGAGCCGGATCAGGCCCCAGTTGAACCGGTCGAGAAGATTGATGTGAGGGAAGGGGAGGAGGAGGATCAGGATGACGAACTTGAAGAGGGTGTAGAATATTGGGGGAGCCTTAGGCGATCTGTAGTGGAGGGCTATGAAGCCCGGATAGAAGCCATAAAGTCTGAAATTGAGGAATTGGATGTTGATGGCCTTAAAGATAGGGTTTTATGTAAGAATGGCTCTTCCCCCCATATTTGGCTCATAGGATGCTAACTGCGGATCATATTATCAGCATATCGTACCGGCACGGCTAATCCATTGACCGATTCTTCTGCTATATTGGCTGCCACAACTCTTCAACTGCTCCCACCACTCGCACGTCTGACAAAGCTGCTCTCCATCTGGGCTGTTCGAATTGCCGTCCTTCGCGTTGTGCCCGTCTTCCTGCGTTGGTTGCAGATCGCCAAGGACGCTCTCGACGCGGGCTATACTGCTATCAATCACCCCTCCATCAACCCCGAGTCTGGCCCGCTGGATACTGACTGGCGTGGTTTGGAAGAGGAAAGCTACACGCTCATGCAGGAAACTATTACGCAAAAGGTGGCCACAGCCGGTAGATTAATGGATACCATGCTGGACGCTTTGGAAGGCCGTGAGGACGTGTTGCCAGAAAAGTGGATAGTCGAGTTGGAAGATGTGGAGGAGGGCGTTGGCCGTTGGGAGATGGATGGAGAGAGGGTTGTTCTGGAAGGTCGTCTGCGCCTTGAAGAAATGAGAATGCGCCAGAGTCGTCGAGAGGAGGAGGCTCGCGAGAGGGAGAAGACTTTGCTCGTTTTGGAGCAGGAGAGGAGTGCACAGGAAGCAAGAGTGGAGGAGGAGGCGGCGATGGACGTCATGGAGAAGGCCGAAGAGACGGATAGGCAATTGCGGGAGGCTCTCGAGACGAATGACATCGTTGCGGAGGCCATTGAGTTGCCGGATGACGATGAGAATGACTGGATCGAACCCGACACGGCCCGGGGGGATATTGAAGAGCTGCTTTTGAAGTTGGAAGATGTTGAAAAGGAGAGGTCGCTATCGGAAGAGGATGAAGATAGAGGGAGAAGGTCAAGGAGAGCCAGGAGTATCAGCGCGGCGCACTCACCACGTGGTGTGGATAACCACCGGGATCCCCCGGAACCACCTTCTGCTATCGGACCGCTGGTGGTTGAGGAGGATCAGAATGAGCCCCTCCCGGCTGGAGAATCTGAGCCTCTGACGACCGCTACGAATGGTACATTCTTCTCGCGCCTCTTCTCAGCGGTTCCACGGGCACCCTTACGCAAGGCAAATCAGGCAAGCGAGGGGGCGTGTTCATTGCCAGCGGTAGTTTCATCTACTGTGTCTGAGGGGCCTGCTGTAAATGTGTCCGCTACTCTCCCCGAAGAGACAGCTCGCCCGCAACTGTCGCAGCAGCGGCGGGATGAGGATGAGAGGATCCGAATGGCGGTAAGTCAACAGATGGAACAAAATTTGAGTCAAGGGCGGAGTGCGCGGAGCGAACCTCGAACATCTTCCCCACCAGCACATATGGAGGAGCAACAGGAGGAAAAACGGGAGAAGGAGAAACAGTTAAAGGGGGTGGAGGAGGCGGAGGAGGGGGAGGATGGAGAGGATGGAGAGGATGGAGAGCGGAGGGAGGGCAAGAATGAACCACAAGTCACCTTCGCGGACGATGAAGCCATTCGTCTCAACATCGTTCAACAGATGGAGCAAATGATGATTGGCGATTCCGGTCAGAGCCAGCAGGTGGAAGCCGGGGCCATTTCGGTGACACCCGTCCCTGAGCCAGCTTGGACAGCCGAGCGATCGCAATCACAGCCCCAGACGTCGAGCGCTCTCCCGACAGAGGCTGACGAACAGATCCGCCAGAGGATCACTCAAGATATGGAGCAGTCCCTTGTTGGAACTGGTGTATCCCAGCTGGAGCAGAAGAAGGAAGTTGTTGAAAGTTCACAACCAGTTGTTGCTTCCCAGCCCAATTCGAGCACTATGTTAGGCTTACCTGTGGCCACTATCCCCAAGCTGTCTCGGAGTACTACCGAGGACGACGAGATTCGGCGAAAGCCCACGACGGGAATGGTGCAGTCCATGTCAACGGGATCTATGGTGCAGCCTGAAATTAAGCGCGAGAGCCAGCAAATATCTCAGCTGACTTCCGTACAGCCGGTCGCTGTGCCGGTGGTTGGTGCTATTTCCGCCCAACAGTCTCATGCTCAGGTAGATACCCCTCAGGACGACGAGGCGATCCGCCGCCAAATCCAAAAGGGGATGCAAAGACTACTAGAATCCGGTGGCACCCTTTCTACATCTACTGCCGTTGTTACCGTTGACAAGCCGGCTAAGGAGTCTGCCCAGGAGCCGGTTGAGGAGAAATCTCCATTCTCAACACCCCCGAGGTCTGTTAGACATCCGTCACCACCTATCATTGGGGATGATGACCAGATACGGCGTAAGATTGTGACGGAGATGGAACAGTTTGTGAATAAAGATGTATGTTAACACCCAAGTATGAATGAACAATAATTAACCTATTAGCGGCATGTGCTCCAGGCCGCGGCTCCATCCGGGTCCATAGATCTAGAGTCACAGCAATGCATATTGCAACCCGAACCTCGGTCTATCATCGCTCCTGCTGGGGGCAATGAAGACGAACAAATCCGGCAGCAGATCGTTCGGCAGATGGAGGAAATGATGATCCATGACACTGCCCCTGCAGCCGATGAGCCGGCGCTGCAGGAGCCTGTCTCTCGTGTTCTGGAAGCAGCACAACAGGCCCTTCCTGTGCCTTGCGCAACTTGCACAACAACCACTCCAGCACCCCAGGTAATTTATTCGGATGACGACGAGAGAATCCGCCGGAAGGTTGTCGAGGAGATGGAGACACTCCTACGAGGTGGAAGCATGTCCCAGCAATCCCAGCCAGCAACTGTGAAGCCCACTATTCAACCGCGGCAAGCCACCGCACAACCGGCTCCAATACTAGTGCAGCCCACACACCCCGAAACCCCAGCAGACGATGAGAAAATCAAACAGAGGGTTACCGCTGAGATGGAGGAGTCGTTGAAGAAGGAGCGATCACCAGCTGCGGAATGTACAGGTGGTGAATCGGGAGCCCAACAAGCTGTGCTACGTGTGGAGTCCGAAAAGAGAGTAGATGGGAAGTGGGAAGCAGAAGCCGAGCGCCAGCGACTTGCCCACGAACAAGCTGAGCGTGAGAGAATTACCAAACTTGCAGAAGCTGAGAAGACCCCTGAGGCTGAGGCACGAAAAGCAGCCGTGCTGGAAGCTCAGAGACTCGCCGCAGAAGAGGAGCTTGCCGAAAAGGCCCGCCTGGAACTTGAAGCGGAAAAGGTTGCCGAAACTGAGCGCCTTCTACTTGCCGAGGAGGCGGCCGAAAAGGAAAAGGCTGCGGAGCTTGAGCGGCTTGCCGAGGCCGAGCGCCAACGCCTCGATGCTCAACGCCACGAAGAAGAGACGGCTGCAGCAAAAGCCTTGGAAGAGCGGAGGGCGGCTGAAGCGGAGAGGGCTGCTGTAGTGGAGGCCGCTCGTCAAGTCTTTATCAGCGGACAGGCCAAATTTGACGACAACAAGTTCCAAGAATTGGATCGACAAAGACGGCTTGCTGAGGACGAGCGGGTGAGATTGGCGGATGTGGCTTTGGCTGAGCGGGAGAAGGCGAGAGAGGCCAGGCAACAGGCTGAGAGGGTGCAGCGCGAGCGGGAGATCGAGGTGGAGAGGGTGAAGGCGGAGACTCTAAGGCAAAGAGCAAACAACGCTTTGGGAGCCGATGCTTCGGACACTGGAACGGAAGGGTTCCGGGGCATCGAGACGGGATCTACGGCTACAGTTGAAGATGATCTGACCTCTGATGTATTCGATACTGCGGCTGAGTCGGACGGGTCAGGAGATGATCTAGACTATTCGGACATATGGAAGGCGCAGACTGGATACGAGACTCCACGTGCGATCCAGGAGCCAGAAGACATTTTACTTGGGGAAGTTAGTCGAAGCTTGGAATCCGTCATGGCTACCCCTGAATCCCCGGCCCCATCATCACCAATGCACATAGATCAACCCACCGCCGCTAAGCTGCCTTCGCCCCCGAATTCCGATGATCAGGACTACAAGCTGTCGGGCAGGGCGGGTATCAAACCCTCTGTTGAGATGCCTTCTAACCTAGCGCATGTTTGGGAGCAAATTTCTGAAACTAGTTTTGATATAGGCAGCTCTGGTGGCGGCGGGAATGAGGACGAAGACGGAAGAGGGAAGGGAATCAAATTGACGTTTGACAAACTACTGATTGCTGACAATTCGGCTGATGAACATGTGGCTTTGGACAGCGGTGAGCCAGAGAAGTCGGCGATGGGCTGTGAAGATGTTCTAGCTGTTGATCCCAGCGAGCTCTTGCCGCCCGAGACATTTGTCGAACCCAAAACGCCGGCTAAAGGTCTTGGAAACATTCCTAACCTATCCCCTCCGGGCCAATATATGTTCGATTCCCCTGAAGGCTCGAGATCACAAGGTATGTGTTAGCTTTAAGGTGTTTAGTGTTATGCTAATGAACGAGCAGAGGATTTCCGACATTTTGACGACGAGGACTTTTTGCTATCGCGCGGCTATTCGTTTGACACCCCTTCAATTATTCTGGCGCCATCCACACCCCAAAAGGGGAATACACCTCAGAAAGGGGATTCCCTAGAACACAGCCACGACGAGGATTCCGCGGGTACCCCTCGGCGCGGAGTGTCTCCTCAATCTCCTGATAGCCAAAATGGATCATTTGGCATTTCGCTCTCTCGCGCCTCGATGGGTGAGGGTGACCAGGCAGATATGTCGGGCAGTATGAGTTATTTCGAACAGGAGGAGAGTTCCGAGATTGAGATTAAGCCCGTTGCTACTTCAACTCCGAAGGGAAATCGACGACTGACAGTTACGACTGGACTGGATAGTATTGTGGAAGTTCTGACCCCTCGCTCGACAAGGGGACAGCGTTTCGACGATTCCGATCGTTGCCGGAACGATAGCCCTGGTCTAGATGGCTTTTCTGGGGATAGAGAGGGAGCAGACTCTCTAGGAGATGGTGTTTTCTCCTCGCCGATCGTTCCAGATGAGAGGGTGGAGAAGGAAATGCTGCCAATTGAGCTGTCAGAGAAGGTGGCGGAGCGGGAGATCTGGAGGGATCCAACGCGCGCGACTTCCGCTTCTAAAAACCGGTCTGTTCCTCCACGGAGTAGCACGCCAACCTTTGGTAAAGGTCTTGCGAAGGACCAGAAGCAGAGATTTACTCTGTGCTCGAGCTCTTCGGCTCCTAGCGCTACCACTGAATATAGGGTTTGTACTGTTTCTGGCTTTGGGAGCTTAAGTGCTAATTTTTCAATAGCGGCCGACAAGCAGAGTGGAGGCCCGGCCCTCTAGCAGACAGGGTAATCGTCCCTCGAGCAGGGCGCAAGAATATCGTCCGCCAAGTAGGGCGCGGGATACAGGGATAGCAGGGCCCTCCCCCCGAGCAGGTTTGTCGACACCCGGCGGGGCTGCTGGCGACGGGTCGAACTCTTCAACTCCGACTGGGACTCCCGCTCCCGCTATAAGGCCTATGCGGGGATTACGTCGTGACACGGTATCAACCACTGGGGCAGACTCCGATGAAGATGACGACCCTCGGCGTTTCCTCCGCGAGAACACCCCGGAAATGCTCAATTCACCAGATTTTGTTAAGGCGCCAAAGCTTCAAGTTACCAAGAGGCATGTTCGACAACCTTCGAATTTCACAAGCACGGTCACTCCGGAGAAGAGTTCGCGATCCAACAAGGGGCCGCATGTGGCACAAGGCTCCTCCCTAGTTCTTCCTACCACGCCGATACTCCAGGTGGATCTCGACGATAAGATCAATGAGATTTTGGGCAGCCTACCGTCCAAGGTCCGCTTGACAGCGTCAAACCTACAGAAACTCAGCGAGTCAACCAAGCGGCAACCCCCTATAAAGCCCTTTGACCTATCGTCTCCCACAGGGATTCCAGGTCCCGGGTCGGTAGGGTCATCTCCATCCATCGCCTCTGAGGTGCCTTCATATGCTCGCGCGTCTGCTAGAAGGCACAATTCAAGTAGCCCTGGTGACATCAAGCTTTACCATCTCCATCGTACGGATGGCCAAGCGCCCATTAAGCTTTATATTCGGCTGGTGGGAGAGAATGGAGAGAGAGTGATGGTACGTGTTGGCGGTGGGTGGGCAGATTTGGCGGAATACCTCAAGGAGTATGCAACGCATCACGGGTCAAAGAGAAGGGTTGTCTCGGAGGGCAGAGTGGAGATTCAAGATCTTTCAACTCACACTCATCACGGTCGGACGCTACATCCATCCAGGTCTATCTCCTCCTTTCGAAGCGTGAGTCCCGGGCCCATGGGTAGCCGGCCAAGCTCTCCTCTTCCAGGTGGCAACCGCCCATCAACGTCGCTCAGCATGCGACGTCCAGAAAGCCCCATGTTGATGAAGCGATCGGAGAGTGAAAACCCGTCACTTCATACCAACTCAACAACAATGCGAGGTGGACACAATGGCACTTTGTCTAGAAATAGCAGGATATCACCAACAACCCCTCCCGACGAAACCTTCCCTCCGCAGCCAGTCACAGCCGTCCAGCTCACACCGCCGAACCGCAATTCGCCGCCCGGTCGCCCAGCTTCCCGACCGGGTTCATCTTCATCCGTCGGCTATCGAAGACCCACTTCCCGGCTCTCGTTCTCGGAATCAGTATTCGGCGACTCCGGCTCTGTAAACGGGTACTCTCCGCCATCACTTCTTCCCCAACCACAGCCGCTCGGCCTTGCCGGTCCAAAGGGCAAGAATGTGCACCCAGACAACCAAGCCTGGGTTGAAGACATGCTGGGGCAGGTTAGGAAGGCCAGCGCGGACAGGAGGACCCAGTTACTGGCTGCCGCTGCCGGACACTATGGAGATGGAGGGGTTGACGAGGTGGCTGTCGAGGGGTCTGTGCCTCTAGGTGGAGGAGGGGGGCAAGGGGGGGATTATAGCGGGAGGGAGTTTGGAGGCAAGTTGGGGGAGATTGGAAAGGTGGGGGGGACGAGGAGGTTGTTTGTTAAGAGGGGATAATTACTTGTTTTCTTTTAAGTAAAGTACACCATTTGCTTCTGTTTCATTTGTCTGGGTGTTTGGGGGTTGGGGTCCTCTTTTTTTTTTCTTTTCCCGCGTTTTCTCGTTCAGTATAATCACTAGTTTCTTTCTTTTGATGTGTGGTTTTCCGCAGTGATTTAATTGGGGTGGTTCTACTTTTACCTTTTTTTTTATTACCATATCGTACTTGGGATTTGTTGGTCTGGACGGATTGTTGGGCTGGAAACGGGCATATAATTTGGATACAAACTTTCCTTTCACTGTTTACTTTTAGCCATAGTTTTCATAGGGATTGGGTTATAACACAACATGGATAGCGTCTTTTTTTTTTCATTTTACCTTCTCTCGCGGAGTTTCTTGTGTATGGTTCTGGAAGACTAGACGTAACTTAGGACCACTTTCTAACGAAAACTGTGACAGTTTTGGGTGTAACGTTTTTTGTAATGCCCTGGATTTAAGTTTAGCGTAACCTATTTTCTAGTTGCCAACAAGAACAAAACCCAATTTAAAAGGGGTTAATTCATAATAGTATTTTTAATAATCATTGGTACAGGTTACAGAGCTTAACCAAAGGCTTTATGAACAACCTTACATCCAAAATTGTCACAGTTTTCGTTAGAAAAGTGGTCCTACGTCTAATAGTCGGTGGAAGCAAGTGTGACGCACCATAAAAAATTCCATTTTTGCACCTTTTAACATACCTAAATTTAATAGCTACCTATAGTAGGTTTATTATTCACTTTATATCTTATATGTAAACACAGATATATGGTTAATAACTGGTAGTATGGAAACCTATTAGAATTGAATAAGCTTAAAAGAAAAACTCCTATTTTTTATGGGGCGTTACACTTGCTTCCGCATCACACTTGCTTCTACCGACTATGAGCGACAGCAGAATATAGGAGGGGAACCGGCTATTAGTCTTCCGGAACGATAGGTATTGAATAGTACCAACTAACTTTAGGGGTTGCAAAACATACTGATTGGTGGAAATTTTCTAGCAGGTACTATTCAATACTGGTGGACTAAATTGAAGTATGATTTTCCAGCAAAAAGTAAAATTCTATTACAAAAATGCCCATACACAAAATATCTATTGTATTGAAAAAAAAAAACCCCCGCTGAATTAGAATCATATAGCAGTATGATATTATAGTAAAGTAATATATCCATAAACCATTAGTAGGCATCTTACTGTATCATAATAATATTATGGTATGATAGCAGTATGGCCAAATACCACCTATAATAATAATAGGTGCCCATGACAACCTGAACAAGTTCGGCTTTCATGCTTCTAAGAAGGCAGGGCAACAAACCTCGAGTTGTTACAGTTGCCATCGCAGGAAAAAAAAAAAAACAGACACGCCTTGAGTACGGAAAACTGGTTTAGAGCTTAGTATGATAGCCCTCCGGAACCATATCAACGTATCGGGAACTTGCACTTGCCCGACCGAGCGATATCCCATGATTACAAAACCTAATATTTCTTACTACCGTACCCTCCCTCCCCCCCCCCCTCAAAAAAATAAAATTGTAAAGTACCGGTACTAAGTTACATCTCAAGCCCACACCACAACCACAAAAAGATAAAAGACAAAAAAAAAAAAAAGTGTGGAAGAGGGACGGACCACACGTGCTGTATTCCATACCCCGCTAATAATAACAAACCTGTCATACTTGTACCTCCCCCATGCGTTCACCCGGATGTGTCCCGCCCCTCAACGGCCCAGCGTCAGAAACGTTTTACAAACGTTGCGTGGATACTCGGAGGGATAAAACGGTAGCGGGGTACGGTGCCGTGCTCGAGTACAATGGAACGGCGAAGATTGTTCCGGGATGTTTTCGGCAGAATAAACGATGCATGGGGGATCATGGTACGGTATTATACTCGTATGATACAGTAGTCAGGCCAGCTTTGTGGTTCCCTGCCTTCGTCGCGATTATTTCGCGTATTTTGTTTGCAGCCACCCCCCCCCTCCCGCCCCTTCGAGGGGGGCTCATATCACGGAAGGGGGTTCTGTTCGATTGATTGGCGATGAAATTTGATGATGATTTTCAATGCGTGGCTTTTGTGAAATTGTCTTTATGGCACCGACGTATGCTGCCACTTCTAAAAGTGCTACTCGTAGCGAGATAGCGTACTGGCTTAGTACGAGTACTCTCCTGGAGGATAACAATGGGAAAAAGTGGGGGAAAAAGTGATTTCTGGAAGACAAGTTCACCCTATTGGAGGCATTCCTTTAGTGATTGCACCAAAAATAACAGTTTTTTTTTGTTGTTGTTTCTGTTGGAAATCTACAAGTAAATTATGATATGATAGCGCACAGCCCAGTTGTCGCGACACCCTATCATTCCTGTCACACACTTTGTCAAAAAGTGTGGTGTGTGGTGGTCCTTCAGCTACCGATTGCAATAGGACGGTAGGGTACCGTATTCTACTTGTACTCAGCTGAAATCGCAAAATCTATCCCTGTCTGGCGGGAGAGTCAATGCAACCGATTTTTGCATTGCGGATAAGATAAGTCATCGCCGCTGCGACCGACTGGTCTTCCGCCGTAATCGGGTAAGCACGAAAGGTCCTTGCTGTAGGCATGCAGTGTTCCCCTCCTACCCGTTTTCTTCTTTTTGTTCGTCGATGGTGCATAACTCCTCATTGTCACGGCTGGACTTTCTGCCCCCCCACGCTGATACTTTTTATATACCAGTACGGTATCATATGCGCATATGACCACCCCCTTATTCACCGGAGAATACCGGCAGGTTGAAACCTTAATGCTGTTAGGGTTGAAGCGTGGGGTGGGGGGCCGATAAGCATAAATGATTATATCCGGGGCTGTACCGTTTCCGATATTGATGGTACTGTACTTCCCACGGACCAGCTAGCTCCCCTCCAAACGGGGAAGTGTAGAGGGTTTAGCAAGCGGGCTGTGCCGTTACGGGTAGGGAGTTGTGCGTTTCTCGGTGGATGGGGGTGGAGAGAGGGGTGATGCTATATATCGCGAAGCCGCCGGGGGCGGAGCAACGAGGGTTTGTCGGGGATCGTGAGGAAAGTGATCACCGGTGTCCAGTGAATTCTTTGGGAGCGCGATGGATTGTGCTGGCCACGGTGATTTACCGAGAGGGGGCTCTCCAAGCATGTATTTCCTTTCCTTTGTCGCCATGGCAATGAAGATACAAGTGGAGAAGCACAGAGATACCAGTACGTTGTGGTGGTGATCCATCGAAGGGCCACGATGCTTTTGCTTATGTTTTATATATATCTTCCTATCTTTTTACCGCCAGCTCAGATGAAGAAGCGGCCGAATAAAGATAACCGAGCACATAAGCACAGCTTTCTCACCCACACAACACCGAAACAAAAGAGATCCTCTCACTCCGCCGCTGCGCCATTTATTAGTCGTTCCGGGTAGAATAATACCGCGTGATAGAACCAAAGCCTCCGAGACCAAACCATTCCCCGAATCCTTAATAACCTAGAACGAAATCATGATTATCCGCAAATGTGATAAGCTGGTGACAGGCATGATATGGTTTTGCGGGAACAAGAAACGCGCTCCCTACACTTACCTCCAGGGCAATATCGTCATCCCAGAAGACCGTGACCCCTATCAGGCCAACTGCTCTAATGGATGTGACGGAGCAACACATTCTTGGAACAACATCATACGGGTACTTTATCCATCTCATACCTCGACCAGACCAATATCACCCAATGTGAGAGTTTTATGCGGAGGGTGAATAAGATCACGGCGCAGAGTTCAAGCAAACCGTAAGCCAACCCGACCCAATGCAAGGAATGCAGAGGGCAGGGTGCGCTTCAGCTGTTCGGTGCGAGCTATCATGCCGGAAGAGCTAGGGGCCATATCCAGAGAGAATTAGCTCTGCTATCATACCCCCCAGCAGCGACACTAACCCTTAGACACACCCCAAAGGTCTTTCGAAATGAGACGAACTTGAGAGCCCTCTCAGGTAATTGCGGGGGAAGGGTTTGTTGAGGTCGCCCCCTACCACGATGTTGTAACTCCTGCGAAAAATACTGATGGCAACAGCACCCGACTAGTGCGAGTGATAGTCTATGGCGGAAGTGTAACCCCCCGCCCCGCGCTAAGCTCATCGAAAGGAAACATATAGTGCAAGCGCAGCCGAGCGAGGTAGCACAAGGGCAGCCACGAGTGAACTGTTAGCCGTGGGTGTGTGACCTCACTTGTATTTTTCCCGGCGAATGATGGACAGGCGCGGTGAAGGCATTTCCCCTCCCTGCACTTTCTCTCCAGTCCCATGTATCCATGCGGCGCGGGGCTGCCCAAGGGAACGAACGAAACCCTCAACCAGCAGGAATCCCTAGACTTTCAGCAGAACCGATCTCTACTGTCTGTCTGCTCCCAGCGAGTCTCAGAGCGGAGGGAATGTTTCGAGCTGAAAGTTGTTAGAAGTAGATGCGATTCCCTCTGTTAACTGCATCTATACCTAGGTTGACCTACCTACATACCTACCTGCCTACCTGCCTGCTTCCCCAGATGGGACAACCTGCTGACGGCGGGTAGTCATCCGCTAAATCAGCTGTAGAATCGCGCAGTAGAATACCGCAGGAACTCAAATAATTAGCACTAGTGCTGGGACGTTGGACTCGCCTTTTACTTATTATATTGGAATGGCCCGGCACACTTTCTGCCTTAAGCTAGGACTCAGGGAGGGGAACCAGTTTTCGAAGTGTTTTACTCCCCCCTCCCCCCCCCTTATCCGAGAGAGGGTATTCCGGACGCCCTAGCGCGAGTGCCGATTGTTCAGGTTTCCTTATCATACAGGTGAGGTAGGTTAGTCCGCCGCGATTGGGAGATCCGAATGCGTGATAAGTTAGGTGAGTACGGTAATTGTCGCCCCGAAGAGCATATTTCACCCTTCTAAAATGCTGCCCAACATTGGCCAATACCCGGCGCTCCAGAACCGGAAAAACTCCTAGTACGTGGTTCGTAGGGGGGGGATTTGCGGTGCCCGTCTTTTTTTTTTTCCTAGAGCCATGCAAATGCAACCATATTTTATTGGCTACGGTATCATTATATATCATACTTGTACGGTTGCGACACGAAGGCGTGATCCGATTCTACTGTATGGAATTGCGGTACCCGTACTGTACTGTACTCGTACTGTACCGGTAGCTTACCCCTCCCATTTTGGTGATCTTCCCTGCATCATACTGTATCACGCCGAGAAAAATATTTCTTTCAAAGTCCCCTGTCAGACTTATTACCCCCACCACCACCACCACCATCACCATAATCATCACCATACCGGTGCAGTAAGCAGCATAACCAATCGGCCAGTAAAAGTCCGACTCACCTTCCAATCCCAACGCCGCAGTAGAAAGCTTAAATCGACACGCATCGGGCCACAACCACCACAGCCCTGCCGCAGCATTCCCCCTACCTACAGTAGGTGCTGTATTTCCTCTCTGCCAACCCTGCACTTACAAGTAAAGTTACGGTACAATCCCATGTGGTTGAAACGAATGCCTGCTTTTGCCCCGCCAAGCGATTAGCACAGCACGGGTAAGCTTTCTGCCGTATCGGTATGATACCTCCTTAGGAGGTCTCCCTCAGCCCTGTGGAACGAATGACCGCTTCGAATGAGGCGCTTCATACGAGTACTCGAGTACAGTACAATACTCTAAATGCCGCCTACTGATGAGTAATCCCATACTCGATTATGTAATACACTGTAGTGAAAGGGAAAAAAAAAAATCCTTAGAATTTGCTGTCTCCGTAGGCACTCGTACAGTGCAGTGCCCGTACTGTTTCGAATATCCCCGCAGATCACGACATCAGCCCCATGACAGGATTAATCTCTTGCAAGTTAGTTGTACGAGTAATGGAATCGCGAGATCCGGTTAGTGATGGGGGGTGCCAACACAGTCAAAGTGCTCGGGCTATAAGTTACCATGTCCAGAAGGGAGCGATCCTTCTCGGGAATATTTGTCGCCTGGTCGTGAGATTTGCGGGTGAATGGAGGTTAGCGAATTCTAAGGATTTTTAGACTACAGGTACGGTATATTGTCTCCATTCGTGCAGTAGTGCACGCAGGAGTACCCCATGCACTGTGCCGGTACGATACGATTACGAGATTACCGGTAATTTGACAGCTGGAGGGGGTCTCCTTTTTTTTTATCTTACGGTACGGTACCGGTACGCGATCAGAACATCAAGTTGGATCCGGTCTTGGCATTGATCGACCCGAAAGCTTCTGCGGTGGTTCACCTGTAACGGGTTTGAGGTCGAGTGAGGATTTTTTTTCCCTTCCACCGGAGAAATGGACTACTTGTACCGGGAAGGGTTCATTCTTGGACCCTTACCGGTAGACCACTCCCCCATCCGATTGGTCGTTGTGACGGCACGATGGATGTACGAGTACTAGTGCTGTGGGTAAGTTATATCGTATCACCATTCGCGAGATTGCTCGAATGAATATCATACGGTGAGTCAGGGCCAGGGTACCGCTACTAGTACGGAAACCTCGTATCCAGAGGCACTAGTACGGTACAATACGATGATTCGGTGAGCGATAGGAGGAATTCAGGGGATCAAACAATTCCCGTGAATGGTCATACTGTATGAAGTTGGGGGGACCTTTGCCCCTGACTGAGAACCGAACCATGTTGCCGGTACTTGTACCGTACCCACCAAACCAGAAGGTCGGCCAGAAATTTTCATAAATGCTAACTTCCAACTGGAGAATTGGTTGTGGAAGGGCATTCTTCAAGGCGCCTATGACACCGCCGCACGTATAACCTACCGTGCCGTGCATACTCGAGTACTGTTACCTCGTGCGGAACGGTACGGTACGACGCTATACTTTTACGGTACACTCTGTGTTGCCCTCGTATTCTGAACCTCCCACCACCCGCCTTCCCCACGACAAGGCCGCGGGCTATGGGAAATTCGGACCGGGCTCATCCATCCCGTCGTACAGTGGTGCATGATACCTGTACCCTATTGTACGAGTACAAGTAACCAGCCCGTCATTAATCAGCGCCGGGCTGAGATATGGACACTGTCGATTGCTGTAACCGTGTTTACATTCCCTAGGATCCCTTGGGCGCGTGCATATCCCTTTCCCTTCAGCTGGCGGAGCGATGCTGGGAATGATTACCGGTATGCTTCCCACATCATCCATCAATTTGCGGCCGCAGCCAGCAGGGGAAAGAAGAATGGAGAGCCTTGAAACCCACTCAGGGTGGTAATTGCACCAGCGGACTGCCGTAAGAGTACCATACGGCACGGATAGACTGCTCGTACAAGTATGAGTACAAACCAATTTCTATGAATCCGTACGAGCGGGTTCGTGCTGTGCTACCTTACCAGTGATACCGAGTTAAAATAAGCACCAGGCTGAATCTTGATTAGAACACGGCTTATCCATCCTGGCAGTTCCAATTCTTGTTTTTCTCCATCCAACGGTTATTGTTTCGCAGGCCGAGCAAATACGGTACGGTGGAGCACATTCAGCCCAGGGCTGTTGATAAAGAAAACGGTTCAAGTTATGCAAGCCGTTCAAGTCGAAGAACCGTGCGCTTAACGCCCTTTTTTTCTTTTCTTTTCTTTCCCTCCCCCTCTGCACATACTCGTACAATCAAAATGACCATTCCGACCCCGCGGGGCTGAACACCCCTAATAATAACAATACCAGGTAAAAATACCGGTAATAGGCGAGTCCGGGATGGACGAGTTATCGTCCTGAAGCTTGATCTCGTGCAGTGGCTTTTTGGTCCTCTCAGCCCTGGCTCGCTAGTGGAGATGGTGAAGGGCAGTGCCGGGTGCGAGTGGTTGGAGCATCGTGGAGTTTAACTGCGGAAGGACACTAAGGATATGATGGGGTACCGTACTCGAGTGACCCTCACGTTATGGAGGTTGCCGTTGGGGAAGGTATGGTACTGTAGGTGTGCACCCTTGGGCTCGACGAGACCCTTCAGGACACGTTGATGGGGGATCAGATGAAAGGGCAGTAACCTCTTGGCAGCCGTGATTGTTGGCATTGAGCACTGCCCGTCACTGAGGGCCAGAGGTTCCCCGTAACTCTTTCCTTTTTTTTTTCTCTTTTTTTTCTTTTTCTTTCTTTCAAGTTACGGCTTCCCTGAAGCCATGTTTCGTGAGGCGCATGTTGTGCACTCGAGTGGGACAAGCCTAAACAGGCCGGGCCCTTGCTCGACGGAAAAGAAAAAAATGAAAAGCTTAAATATCAACCACTTCCTCCCCCTCGAGCTTCCCATCCCATTCTCAACCACTCGTGCAAGTTAGTCTCGCGGAGCCTCAAACTCGCAACTCCCCTTGATACACACGTCTTTCACGAATTTCGCTTGCCAATCGACCAACCACAATCAATCGATCAAAATGAGAACCGTTATCTTCATCTCTTTCCTCGTTGCCCTCATCGCATTCATGGCCACGCCCATCGCCGCGTCTGCAATCGAGCGCCGCTCCCCATTTGAGGGACGCCCCAACCTCGTCGTTCGCTCGCCAAAGAAGGGCAAGTCCAGCTCGAGCAGCAGCAGCAGTGGGGAGGAGGAGCCTCAAGGTTAGTTCCATTTTCGAAGAAAGACCCTTGATCATAACAAGCGCTAATGATGTGCCCCAGCATCTGGAACTGCTGTGAGCTTTGGCTTGCCAAACCACGTCGCCCAACTCACTACCGTCGGCGCTGTTGGCGCAGTGGCAGTCGCATTCTTGGTCTAAAACCGGGGATAAACAATTGCGGTGGAGATTGAGTTGGCTTGGTTTTTTTTTCTTGGTTTTTTTTCTTTTTCTCGTCCGTCATACCTCGTCTCAGCAGATTTTCCCTGAGTGCTGTTTGATGGGGGATGGGGATGGGGATGGGGATGTACTACTATGCCATGACTTTCTAAGTTCTTGCGATGGAAAACATATTTAGTTGATAATAATCTATACCACGAGGAGCTCCTTTGCACACGCGCGACTCTATGTTGAAACCCAATCGATGCGATTCCCAAATTCCTGATATGCTATTCGTGGGGCTGTGCAATGCAATGTCTCGGTGCCGGGGAGTTCCTATCTTTCCCGCCTCCTGCAAGCTCGCCAAGGCCGTATATATATCATATGGTGCAAGGTCCGTGGGGCAGGCCACAACATGAATCATCCGATGCACTTTACGATGACGGGCGAGATGGTGACAGGCGAGTGAGTTGTGTGGGTGCGTTTGGGCCGAGAGATATGGAACTTGGGAGAGGGGGGGGGGGAAAGGGGGGCTTTTGCTGTGACTGGAGGGGGAAAAGAGGGAGCCTCTCACTTTTTCTCCTGCACCAGTCATACTCTAACGCACTTGGAGTCCTACCAGTATTCGTCCAACCACCTGTAGAAGAAGCATGCATGCATGCATGGGAGCTGTCGAATGCGAGGGCGCAGCAGACTCGACACGAAAAGCCTTGGATCACACCCGTATTGGACGGTATACAAATCGAGCTGGAGGCTAGCCAATACCACCAACCCGTACTGGTGGTTGCCGTGCTAATTACGAGTAACTTACGGGTTTTCCCTCAGCCACTTTTTACAACTTGGCATCTTTATCGCCAACTTGGACACGTGGCTGCTATGGGCGCTCGTTATCCCCGCGGGGGAAAAAAAAAAGAAAAAGAGAGAGAACGCCAGGTGGAGGAGGGGGGAGAAGCGAAAGGTCTTTGCCGAGGGAGATGCCGGTACCGGGTTACCGGTAATGTGGAGATCCTTGGCGGTAATGAACGTCCTCGACAGCACGGTACGGTACCGTACTCGAGTATTGTACCAGTATGATACAGCAAATATTGATACTACCCGCCTCAACCACAAAATTCGACCACTGGTACCATGTTCGATATGACCTTTATTTACTTCCATCTCTCTCTCCCTCCCTCGGTAAGCCCGGTATTCGCAAAGTATCTAACCTGTAACCTTATGATGATTTATGCGGCTTTCGACTTTCGACAACCCATCCACTTTTGCACACTAGCTGGGAGATTTGTGATAGCTCCCATGGGCCGGGCCGGATGAACGCTGCTGTGGCCAAGACCCTGTCGTACTATCCCTTCGTTTGTTCCCGAATTTCACAGCTTTTGGGCGCGCAAACCAGTATTGGAGAAGGAACGCAGAGCGGATGTGGGAGAGAAGAGGGTATAACATAAGTCATGGCAACGAAAGGGGTTTGGGTTTTGTGACCCTTCGAGTGGTCTGGGATCGAACTTGAAGATGTTTCCTTCTCCGGTATAATGCCCCAAGTAGCACAAGACAACGAAATCAAAGGAGGGGATACCACTGAATCATCCCGTATCATACCAAACACTAAGCGAAAACTAACCAGCAGACACTCTCGAAGCAAGAAGCGGCCGATACGAACCCTACAATTGCATCAAAAACGGAAACCCTGAAATGGTCAGGTTAGTCCTCGTTATGCAGCCTCGGCGTGTGATAGATGGCGCTTTACCTTGCTTCCAAGACAAAACAGGAATAGAAAGAAAGAGAGGAAAAAGAAAAAGAAGAAAAAACTTAGTCCAACGCGCCAGCGCATGTCGGTTCTTGCCGGATGGCTCAAGGTGCAGTACCTTACCGTACCGGCGCTCCTACAGTACTCCTCCGCCTGCGAAAAAACTTGGAGGGCGGTGGTGTTCGAATACCGTAAATTACTTTGCTCCCCAGGTTTAACACCCATAATCTAGGACCTGAATCATTGGATGGTGCGCCGTGTCGTTGGGGTCCCCCGGCTTCGGTAAGGTCAAGGAATTTCTGTCCTCCGTCTCGGAATAGGAAAGGGGCTGTGTTTTTTTTGCGCCTCCCCCTCTCGAGAGGGGGGAGTTTTGGACTGCATAGCGCGTCCGTCCAATTGCCATATTCCGCTTTTTATGGGATCAAAGTTCCTCCATCTAATTGGTGGGTGGTGCTTTTTGCCCTGGTGGAGCTTGAGTGCTGCTCTGCTAGGCCGTGATGGGGAATGCGATATCAGTACTCAAGTACCATGCTCTTGCTGTGGTATCGCAGAATGCTTACCTTGCCGCAAAAATTTCGGCAAGTCTTATCGATTGACAATTGCGTCAGATCAGATGGCTGCTGGGTATTTTTTCTTGTTTACCAAAAACATTATTGTAGGGACCAACTTCTTTCTTTAACGAATGGGGTACTTGTGCAGTGCTAGTAGGGTGCTCGGGCACAGGCTATCTCTGCTGTTACAAGTACTAGTACCGGTGCTACTTGTACGCTACGAGCAGCACAGTACCAGCACCGTACTCGATTGTCATGTCATTCTAGGAGTCCTTGTGCAACGGCCGAGCTGGGTGCCCTGCAAGAGACACTAAAAAAGAATTGGGATTCGCTTGTATTATTAGTTTCGAAAAGGTGGTGGGTTTGTCAGCCCTAACTTTCCCAATTACCAGTACCCTACGGTACTTCCCCCCTCTCTCTACACCACGGTAGGGGTCAGGACCGGCTCTCCAACTGGAGGAGGTGAGGCTCGCAGCTATCATACGGTACTAGGAGAGTGTGGTACGATGGGAATTCTGGCCCTTGTTGTACTAGTACCACCAACTTCCAACGCCATCCGCTCGAGTACCGGTGCTGTGCCTTCAGAAGGCGCAGTGCGAAAATGTAAATACCGATACCACGTCACACTTGTGGGAATGAACCCAACCCAGAAAGGAAGTCCCACCCTCTCTTGTAGCACCGGTACGGTAGTCTGCTCGAATAGCAGAACAATCCTCCGCATTGTCATATCGTGCCAAGGTCTCATTAAGCTTAAGCCCTCCTAAGAATAGTTTCGGACCCTTGCTCGCGAGTCCCCCATCGCTTGCAGTAGCGAGAACCTTATTTCCCGACTTGGCCTTCGTCCTCTCTTTGTTTCGGCAGTCCGATTTACCGTATTGGGCGGCCTGGGGGTAGATGCGCCTCTCAATGCTTATTTGCGCCGGTACGATACTCGAGCCCTGTGGCTAGGCGTTCCATTCGGGACTGTGCTCGAGTACGGCAGAGGGAAGCCTGGGAAGGAGCATGGAAACGTTGGAATCCGCTCGGCACTCTGCCTCCGCACTGGAATGCACTGGTCCTACGGTAGTCCAGCGCAGCACCGTACCGTCTTTGGTGATTTTCATAGGGTTGAAGCGGTGCGTGTGGTCCGTTGTGATATGCAAGCCCCGGCACTCGTTTGGGGTGCGTTTCCTCCATGGCACCATGCAGTACTGTGAGAAGCGAATGAGTGGCTTGGCCACAGTTTTGTGGTGTCATACTGTAGTCCAGGTTACCGTATGCACGTACCCAAGCGGGGGGAAGGCTGGGGTACGCGGGGACGGACACTCCTTTCATTGTTGTTCCGGGGCCTGACGGGGGTGGTGTGGGCTATGACGCCGGTATTTTAGGGGGATGAGGAGTATTTACTACAGTCCGCTCGAGTATGATACCGCATTCTTCCCATCGCAGCCTGGTGGAAAGGCGCGTGAAAATTCTCGTTTTTCGAAGCGTCCATTTTATTTCCCGTGTTTGTTTGTTTGTCGATTTACTCGGGTATAATATTCCGGGTTGATATTATGGTGTGTTGATTAGGGGTTAATCTTCGCCCTTGGAGGCTACCGCCTTGACTGTTATATTTCATGAGCCTGACTGAGGTCACCGGAACGCCTCAGGGTAGAGCCATCTCCCGCAGAAATTCCATTTCATTCCATAACGGTTCCCTGCCGGTACTCGAGTACAGTATCATACCAGTACTGCACTCGACAATTTTCATAAGTCTTCGGAACAAACAAGTGATCCACTTATGGTACTCGTATAATGGATGCCTTCACCGCGCCAAATTTTGCTGTAAACGTCGCGGCTTGGGTCATGGATCACGTAACTCATCTCCCAGACACTTTAAAAAACGGTAAAAGTCTTCAATGCCACAACCCCGGCGTGAAAATATCTACAATGCCACAACCCCAGTGCAAAAATATCCACAATGCCACAACATGTTGGACTAGTACCAGTATTATAGATGAAAAATTTTCACCATGACACAACTCATCACTTTCTTTCCTTCCTGAGTTTTTGTGGATGTTTTGCTCCCCTGATCCTATAGTAGTAGCCTTATCTGATCTCCATCCAGCTCCGGACTTAGGGCAATGTTTCTCTTCCTTTAGTGGAGTTGTGGGGGTTTTGTGTGACTGGCCTGTCAGTGAAAGGTTCAGCTACCAAGTTTCCAAGCGAGATTCAACATGAGAAATCTATGTCTGCAAGGTTTTATGCTGCACATGGATAGGCAGCCTGTATTTAGGGGTGTGTACTCATGTAAACAGTTGTAGGGGGGGGTGTAAAAATTAGAGACCGAACTAGTCTAAGGTATTGTGGTATTGTAGATATTTTCATGCCAAGGTTGTGGCATTGAAGACTTTTACCGTTTAAAAAAACGTCAAATGCCCCCGGCACCCTCTGCGACTCCAGAACCACTGATGTTCCTGTTCTCTCCCCCCGGAATTACCATCGGCATCCAAAGGCCGTCGTCAGTTTGTTGGTCCTCCGGATTTCTCACGCTTTTTTCCCCTTCGACGCCACGGTAGGGGTTCAAATTGGCTCTCTAACCAAGAGAGGTAAAATTTCACGGCTAGCAGAAGGAGAGTGGATTGTGGGAAATTGCGTTCAAGGAAAAAAAACAAGGGGGAAGAGAAAAAGAAAATCTTGGAGAAATACGGTACCAGGACTGACCACCTATCGACGGCTATCCTACTCCAAGCGAGAATGAACGTTATGATGAGCAATGATTACCGTAAAAATTGGAATAATCGAACCGTATGCTATGTCGTTGGAGTTGCCTCCTCAGGTATGGTCTCGTATTTTTTTTGTTTTTTTATGTCTCTCAGACGGGCGGAGGGGCCCCCTTTCTGCTGCGTTTTTTCGCCCCTTTTCCGAAGTAGGGAATTCTCAACTTCATAGCACACGGTTCGATTACCGGTATTCAAGTTTCTATGGGTAGATCAAGATAACGACTTTGTCTAGCCACTTGGTGGGAACCAATCATACTTGTATCATACCTTGCATCAATTTCCCTTTTCGATGCTGCCCCGGGGTACGGTAAAGCCTGGACGGTTAGGATTTTCCATAAAATTTCGTACCGGTGCAGTAGCAATACGAGCACTCGAGTACGGTACGGTTCCCGACACCTCGGACTTGTTCATACTGTAGCGGTCCCATAACTCACCGCATACCAGAATAACTGAGGATCTGGCTACGACGTTGGAATCGCGCTCCTCCGGCACAACAAGGTCCATTGTTTTAGCTGAGGGTTGAAGGGGTCCCCCCTCACTATTCTTCCCCCCTTGATCCAAAGGGGGGAATTCTGAACGTCCCCGCGCCATTCTCAGTTATTCCAGTTCCTACGGTAATAACCCTTTAAGCTCCTTTCAGCGTTGGGATTCTTTGTCTCCGGCCGAGGTGTCCATCATAGAAGCCATCCTTGATTCCGCAAAGTCATAGTCTGCCAGCGTTTCCATGAGGTTTGCATCCGAGCCAAGTCGGCTCAGAAACCAAAGCTTGATTTCCCCAAGTTATATCCCCGGATACACACCTACGTCGTCCCGGATTTCTCCTTGTCCTGGGGGAACTTTTAAGGATTTGTCATAGATATCATATATAGAAATACATCTCACGGGCTCGGAATTCGCATGATTTCGGATCGGATGGAGATTCAGAAGCCTCTAACCTGTGCTCACATAGAAAGGCTTTTTGGCGCCCTGGATCCCCATCCTATTCTAACCCGAGACGCACCATTACGGCTGCTCGGGGGCGTGGTTGATAGCATGAGTGGCTGTCGGGTCTATGCCGATCCTGCTCATGTCGCATAAGGTTGGAAAGTGACAATTTCGGATATTTTTGTTGTGGGCAGCAGAGGCTGGATTTCTACAAACGGCGATAGACCGAGCTTCTATGACGTGTTGTGCTTTTACTGATTCCGCACGAGAGATCTGCAGGTGGCATAAATGAGGAGGACTCAGAAACACTATCAGATGGTCCGTTGGGGTTTTCATCTCATCCCTCGTGCCTTGTGCTCCGCATTACGATTAAACCTTTTATGAGTTATCTCTGTTCAATTGCTACTCCGTTTTCGCCTTTTTTTCTTAAAAGGGAACGGTGATTTATCCTAGTGCGGCATTCACTCTCCCGGTTCCTCCGTTTTCCGGGATTGCCCACTTGGGATTTTGGCTACCGGGGACAACGGAGTGCAACTGCGCAGTACCGGCACCAGCACCCCCATTGAGCACCAGCGAGGCGGGCCGTGAGTTGTGAGGCATGTCCAGAGCTTGCCGTCTGGACGCCCCATCCGCACCATCACGATACATCACTCGCTTGGCAACACCGGTAGGGTATCAACCGAAAACTGAAGACAACTTTAAATAGAGTAATATTCAACCCTGTAATCAGTGATCGAATAATAATGGCAAAAAAAAAAGATTATAATTATATACAAACATCCAAGTTCAGCGCAGCCATCATTCACAAGTCACTTATTCCTCACCAAGGGATGCAATCCACCAGCTTCATTCCTGGCCCAGGAATGAGATCTACCAGCTACTTGGCACGTGTATCACATTCCAGACAACACGAACGGTATGTTTACGGTAGGTTACCATTCGGTACGATACGATACAGTACGGTAACCCACCGTAAACATACCAGGGGCCATTACCCGATCGTCATGAAAAAGCCCAGAGCGTAAGCCCGATTCCACTGCCAAGAATGCCTACGCTAAACTCATAGGATGTGGGGAATCAGATTACCTGACATCAGGATTTCAAAACGTCACAAATGCCATCTCCCGGTATTCTATACGAGTACGGTACCTTCCTAGTGTGATTCACGGAAATTTACCGTATTATTTTTTTCGAACACTACCTGGCCTTTTACGACTGTTACCCGTTGAATCCGGGCATTATTCCGGCTCGGTGAGGGTTTCAAGCGCGCTGGAACGCAACCTCCAGACACGGTAGACCCGTGTTGGACATCATTAGCTGGATTTCGCAATTCTGTTATCTTGCGAGATTAGTCCCATCGTGGGCTGGCATCGTCGTTTACGAGTACATACCCCGTGCCAAGGTTGCAGCTAGGGCGCTGCAACCCCCGAAAATTCGCTGGCTCAGTTTTCTGGGGCACTCATCCTGAGTGCCTGACAGCCCAATGCAACTTGACAGCTCAATGCAACTTTGTGGCTCAAACAACCAGTAAAGCCATCTTAAATTTTGTAACTCAGCATAATGTTGTAGCTGTATCTAATCTTTGAGCATCATACAACACTGCTATCTCATTAAATATAAACATAGTATATCAGGATCTATATTCAGATTTTACTGACATATTTTAAATTTTTTAATAAGATGTACCAACTCTGGTTAATCATACTTGTAGATGTAAAATTATTAGATTACAACTCTAAATATATTAGTAAGAGTATGAAAAATTGTAAAATAGTAAAAGATTACATTAGAAATTATAGTATAAATACATAATGTAAGATGGTGCTATAAAATTAGGCTGAGTCACAAAATTAAAGGTGGCTTTACTGGGTTTTTGAGCCACAAAGTTGCATTGAGCTGTCAGGCACTCAGGATGAGTGCCCCAGAAAACTGAGCCAGCGAATTTTCGGGGGTTGCAGCGCCCTAGCTGCAACCTTGGCACGGGTAGATACTTGAGAACCTACGGAAACGGCGAATCTCAAGGGGTTTCACGGTGCTCGAAGAGGAATCTCCTAATAACTACTTACCATCTAGGTATCCTGACCGCGTGGGCCCTATGGCAACCCTTCTAAGAATGGGAATTTCGGGAAAGGAAAAGAAAAAGAAAAAAAACTTCCAGAAGGAGCTTTTATCTCGCTGACTACCAACACGCCGCGTCCATTCACCGGATCTTGCACCCTTTACCGGGGTCAGTAGCTTTCCATACCCGAGCGGGAAAACAGCGGGGTTAGTTCACGGCCTATCAATGATAGGAGTGCAATTTGGCGGAAAATGACCACTACAACAGACCAAATCAGACATTTCCTACTGGAACCTTTCACAGCCTTCAGAATTGTAGTCGCTCCCGCGAATCAGAAGGGAAAGCTATCTTTTCTCCCTCAGCTCTCCTGCATCCCCGTCCATTGCGGAATTCATCCCCGTGTGTATATCATAGTGTCGAATTCCACTTGTCGTGATGCATGTATGTATGAATGGATGGTTCACTGGTGCCTCACTGCGAGCGGGGAATCAAACGCCCAGGCTAGCTAGCTAGCTAGGTGATGACGCCGTGGGAACGAATGCTCCTACTTTCTCGGATTTTTTCCCGGAGGAGGTTTATGACAACAGCCGTGTATTATTATATATCGAATGCGCTCTTGTGGTGCTGCACCCTCGAGAGATTGGGTTGTAGATATTGCTAACCAGAAGAAAACACCTCCGCGTGCGGTGTAGTGATAACGACCGGGACATTTATTACCGATAGGAAAAAAGGAAAAAAATTAGGCTTGACCAGCTAGCTAGCCCCCGACAAGACAAGACAAGATCCGGAGGGCGGGAGTTACTAGCGGCTGAAGATTACGGTTGCAAGACTGGGTACCGTCAGGCTATAGTATAAGTCCAACATTTCAAATCGGGCGTTACTATACGTGATCCCCCTCCGCCTTAGCATTCCTTTTTCATGTTTCAATCGGCCTATCATATCATACAAGTAGCTTCTCTTTTTCGCCTGCGAGAGGCAGCCCGAGTACACAATCTCTACTCCGCCACGCACCTTCCCCATAGCGCAAACATTGGCCCCCCGGATATCACCCATGCTCGGCAACTTAAGGCATCTCGGAGACATAAATCATGATATGCCTCAGCGTCACCAGCGAGCACTCGGAAAACATGACATTTGAAAAATGATGGTTACTGAGGTAATGATCGATGGTGAGGGTTTACGCAGTGGAGTGAAATGGCTCGAGTGGAGACACGAGGTTTGGCTTAGGTGAAGATGAAGAGCATGATTGATTTGTCATGAGATGATAGAAAGGAAGAACTTGAAGAGAAGGGTATAATAAAGTACAGGAAGTGGTTGTCTCGTGAGAGAGAATACAAAGGAAGAAAGATAGGGATCGGAAGGATTTTCATAGCTTACGCTTCCTTCAGCGGTGCATATGTATACCACTACAGCTTCCATGTGCGGCCATCAACTGCTATTTCCAACATTTCTCTTGTGATCGGGTGAATGATAACAGTGGCGACGAAGACGAAGCGAGCTGTTAACCCACGGGGATAGGTGCTCCCGGAAATGGGGGTTTTTCGGGCAGTCCGGGCTTTGGATGAGTTGGGTTTGGCCTCAACCGGCCCTGCCAATGAATGATCTTTCAAAGCGGTCGGTCCCATCGAAAGGCTCGACTCTAACTTGAACTATGGCAGGTGGCTCGAGAGCAACTATCTCCCCTCGTTATCATCACACCTGGGATATGTTACAGAAGGTGCCTTTCTCATATCGGATTGGATGATGGAATTTGTCAGGAACCGTTACGGAGTGTATTCCCCCACGCGCCCCAGTAGGGCAAATACTTCTACCTATCTAGAGATGTTGTGAGAAAAGTAAACAAATAAACAAGGAGGAGATGTGTGGAGGGGGGAGGGCGAGGGCGAGGGCGAGAGGGAAAGAGACACATATATGATGACCGGTGATCCTGGCTACTGAGTGGGTGGTGGATCGGTGCGTGGTGGCGTCCGAGGGAAGAAAATAGTGGGACAAGCGGCATTACACACACCAAAATATCGAGTTTTTTTTTGGCCCATTGATATCAACCGGGAGTTTAGCATTGAGGTGAGAGTGATTTCATATGCTGCTTCTCTTCCCTTTCTCCTCCTCTCGTTTTGGGAATCTAGGCCAATTCAAGTGGGATACCAACTTGTTCCTGCTGCCACATTGGAAAAAATGCTTTCTAGAGCGGTGAAGGTAATCTCAATTCCACCAGTTATAGATTATAATTCATTTGATAAGGACTCTCTGGGATCTATGTGGGTAATTCCCAGAGGTAGTTGAGGCTACCTATGCAATACCTTGGATTTTGAATATTTTTGGCAGTTTGTGATTACCCTCAATACCTTTTTTTTTGGTGGGAGAACGCTGTTCCACAATTTTCTACCACCGGATACGACCAGCCTCGGTTGGGAGGCCTGGCTTTAATTTTTTTCACCCGATTTACAAATAATACTACATAATAAAGAGAGGGAGAATACAATGACCTTATCCATATTGCTAGAATATCTAAGCACTTGTGTAGAGGATCCTGTTATATGCATGATACCAGTATTCACAGCAGCCCATTTCAGCCAATCCGTCCCGGCCCGGGCCGCGCACCCCTAGATTTCCCTAACCCAACCCAACCCGACCCAGCCAGTCCCAAAAACACCCACATGCAAGGACAGATAATATGAAAAGAGAGAGAAAAAAGAAATCCATAAAAACCCACTCTACTTCGCCCTAACAATATCCCTATTCAACAAGGCCCACAACTCGGGGCTGACATTCGGCACAATCTCTCCGTTCCGCCCCTGGACATTTTTCCCCTTGTTTGATGCGGCCCCGGACGTCAGTTCCGCACAGCTGCTCGAGGAGCTCTCCCCACAAATGCTCCCCGTTCTCCGCTTCCTCATCTCGCAACTTCCCTCCCCGGGTGGGACAAAACCGCTTTTGCGATCCGCGGCTTCTATAACCCGTTGGAATTTGTAAAACAATGCTTCGGCACGGACCCGAGTTGAAGATAACTCGATGGTTGTGGATAGTTCGTTGATGTATTTTAGGACCTCATCAAACTGTTTCAGATCTGCTCCGAATTAGTGTAATTCATTGCGATAACAAAAGGATAACTTACGGTCCATGATAACATCCCGATGCCTTTCAAGAATTGCCAAGGCGATGAACAGGTGGAATTGACTGCTGAGGAAATTTGTCCACATGGTTTCCCATAGCCTGAGCACGTCATCCCACTTAAATTCCCGCTTGTACCAAACTAACAGCATTCTGAAGAAGAAGAAAAAGTTTGTGGAATCCGCACTCTCTAGATGTGCATATAATTTTGGATCCATCAGCTGGACGAGATGATCCAACGCCACGAGCTGTGCCCTCATCCCAGTTTGGTCTCTCAAGAAATTCCGCTCCATCCGCTCCATGAAGCCAACAAATGCCCAGAAGGCTGCCGCATCATCCTGTAATACCGCGTAGATGGGTGCCAAAAGATCGCTCATGCCCTGCACGTAGCCGAGGTCGGTATTATACTCGTTATATGTCAGGAGCATATCCTTCATCTGCTCCAAGTGAGCGTTGGTGCCAGTTTCGGCGAACGGAGAACCAGGGTCTGGATGGGGGATATCCTCGCCCGCAAAGATCGGCACGCCACGATCGGTACGGTGGACATCCTTCTCTATATTCCGTACGGCAAGCGCCCAATCAGTTTAGCTGTTCCGCAGCTTGATCGTTCAATAATACATACCGATACGGTTCTTCTGGTCTCTCCAGTACTCATCATTGTTTCTCCTATCCAAATCATCCCACCACCTCCCCTTCAATCGAACATACTCGTCTCTCTTGCTGTTCATTAGAGCAATGCGCTCGTCCCTAGTGCTGTCCCAAGGGTAAACCTCCAATAGCCACAACCAAATTTCCTTCCTTGCAGCCCCAGGCTCGACTCCACCGTGGAATATGCGCTCCTTGACCTCGTTGGTCGCAATAGCTAATTTTCCAGTTTTCGGGTCAAACCACCTATTCCATTCCTCCAGCGATACTGGCTTCCTCTTCTCTGAATCCAATTTGGTACTCCCAGACTCGAGATCCAGAATCTCAAACTCCCCGACCGCCGAATCCTCCAACTCCAGCGCATCCCTATTAGCCCAGACTACCTGGTGGTCTTGTTGCCTCTCCTTCTCGCTTTGCTCCGCAATCCCCATAGCCCACCGCGCAAGGTAGAGCCTAGCGGAGTCGAACTCATCCTGGAGGCTGACCACATCGGGATTCTTCAAAAGTCTCCTGACCTGTAAAGGGACCTTTGGGGAGTCAAGGATGTCCTCCGCAGTCCTCCGGGTGAACCTTGTAACACGGGAAATCTTTTCCAAGAACCCCCATCGTGCTTCTTTAAACATCTTTGTGAAAGGATCCATCCCAGCCCCACCGGACGTTGAACTCTCCCCGGCGCGGCCAACCGTAACTGGTTTCGAGCCAAACGATAGGAGATCCTCTTGGCTAGGCTCGACGAGATAAACACTCGGCTCCACCTCACTCTTCTCGACCCTTACATAACGCCTTAACCACCTAAGCACCTCGTCTCCACCCCAATACAAGGCACCCCCTTCACCAAATGGATCAAAATTAGCCTTAGCCCGTTTCTTGGATTGGGCGATTGTCGACGCACACTCCGAATCATGAAAGAACAAGGCGGGGAACGAGTCGCCAGCACGAGTATTAATGATGACACTTCCCCACCACCACCCGAAATTCGGAGGCCGAATGAGCAATGAATAGATCTGCGAGACGGGAACGGCGAAGGCATAATTCCCGACACATGATGTTCCCGGCGCGTATACAGTTGCCGGTGGTGGGGGTACCAGGTATGACTGTCGGGGCGGTGCCTCAGCATCGATAAGATCTACCTTGACATAGGTATCGTAGGCGTCTCCGAGTGCCGATTCCGGTAGCCAGGCTAGAAGCAGCGTGGCCGCAACCGCAGGCGGGGTCGAGGGGACATCGCTCGGAGGGGGCTTTTGCTGAACAAGGGCTACAAACCCAGGGATATTATCAATTTTCGAGGGCGTTGGATGCACATAAACCTACACTCCCAAAGAATATTAATTTCAAGAACGGCATCTCAAAAGCGCGGGTGGCACAGGATAGAATCCCCCAACAGTCCAGTTTCTCATCCCGCTCGTGTAACCGACAACCGCAACAAGGCAAACAAACTCGCCTTTGATTTTGAATACAGCAGCTTCACACTCCGGCCGGTGCTTGTGTTCGTGATAGTGCTATATCCATTCTCGTCATCGTCGGAGATGTCGTAGTACGAAGCCGTGGGAGAGGCCGGGGGGGTGAAATTGCGTGGAAATCTTGAGGAAGACATCTGATCAAAGAATGACCAACAAAGAGTCGTAACGAATGGAAGCAAGAACCGGGAAAGCAGCGGGTGTGGCAACACCACAAGCTCCTTGCACGAGTACTTATAGCTATCGAAGCGGGGTTCGGGGTGATAGTGGAAGCCGAAGACTCTTCGCTTTAGCCTCTCCTAGGGTAGGAAAAAGCAGATTCAGAGGAAGCCGCAGCGGTTGAGGGTAACGAAGGGCAGAGGAAGAGTGGGAGAGGCGGATTCAAGCGAACTGGCCTTCGTGGACCTTGGCTGGAGGTGGCGTGGCGGGGCACAAGAACGCGCGTGTTGATTCAGCCACATTTCACTCGCACGGAGGCACAGTAGGGCAGGGTGACCACTCCACACACAGACCACCCGTATGATACCGTGCCTCATGCCCCGCTAAGGTCAACCGAACTTCTGAATTCTCGGCCCCAGCTTTCCTCAGTTCCCCTAGAGAGCTTAAATAAAGGCAGAAAAGGGTGAAGAAAGAGTTAAAAAAAATCGCTACAAACACACGAAATGTCTTCCTCCGAAGCAGATGTGGCTGCCGAAAAAGCCGCCGCCGAGAAGGAAGCCGCCGAGCAAGCTGCCTTGCCGTACCAGTGGAGACAGACCATTTCCGAGGTGGACATCACCGTTCCGGTTCCGCAAGGCACTCGTGCTCGCGATCTTGTGGTAGAAATCAGCTCCGAGTCGCTGAAGGTTGGATTGAAAGGACAGGAACCCATCCTGGAAGTTTGTCCCCCGCAGCCCTCCCGGCCTGTCGCTCATTAACTGGGAATAGGGCAAATTCCCCAAGCGTACCGTCCTCGACGAATCAACGTGGTCCCTCGAAGACCAAAAATCCGTCGAGATCCATCTGGAAAAGGTCAACAAGATGGAATGGTGGGCCCACGTCCTTACCCACCATCCCCAGATCGATACCTCAAAGATCCAACCCGAGAACTCAAGGCTTGGAGATCTCGATGGAGAAACCAGGGCCATGGTCGAGAAGATGATGTATGACCAGCGCCAGAAGGAGATGGGCAAACCCACCAGCGACGAAGAGAAGAAGATGGAGATGCTGAGGAAATTCCAGCAGCAGCATCCTGGTGAGTGGGCCCTTGTTGGCATTTGGTTTATTGATGTGCGATACTAATGAAGGCAGAAATGGACTTTTCCAATGCAAGGATGGAGTAGTGGATATCCGCATGAGCCACGCATCCATGGCCCAGCGTTAGTTAATCGCTTGTAGGAGCACTTAATAAACAAACAAGTAATCATATCTATGAAGCTGGCCCTCGGATGCTATCCGCTCCGGGGCTTTATACTGGAGCACTGTGCAGTCGTCGCTGGGGACGGGTGGGTATCTACTCCAGCAAAAAAACTCCCCGAGTTATGGCCATCTACCCTCCATCCTCCCCTTGGCTAATGCGGCCAATGATTTCGCTTGCCCGCGCAGTAACTTTATATTCGAGAAGATGGATGACGTTCAGCCAGTGTTCGTAAAGACAGCCGTCAGCCATTCTACGCCACCATAGCCACACGGGTCAGTTCCCGTACATGTATACCGAGTAGAGTATGATACGAGCATCGGTACTCGTAATTTAGCAGACAGTGCCCCATGGAAGCAAGAGCCACCCAGAGCTCTAACTCGTGGCAGCAGCCTCATACACGACGCCACCGTGCTAATAGTACAAGCATGTCCGAGCAAAAAACCCACCGCAACTACGTATCCCCTCATTAAAACCCAACTTCCCATCCCGCAGCCCACTCGCAAATCAAATCAAATCAAAAAAAAAGGCAAACAAATTAGCCTTCGTTACGACATACGCGGCCCCGGAGCGGGGGACACGTAAGCAAGGAGTTCATGACGACGTCCATCCGCCGCATCATATCATATCGTCCGTAAGGCTTTTCCATCAAGGCGGACAAAAGAAGTCCAGCCAGGAACGCGAAGAGATCACATGTGGCTCACCGCCTACCGTAACTTGTCATAGAATTTAGCACGATATTGTAGCAACAGCTTTAACTTACCCCGGGAATAAAAGAGTCCTCTCTCTCTCTCTCTCCCGTAACTCATTTAATATAACTCGAGTAGATGGATTTGCTCCACGGGATGCACCTTTATCCGCTAGTTTTTTTTTCTTTTTCTTTTTCTCCAAAGTTGGGGTGGCGGTGGTGTACGATACTGTATGACATACATATCATGAATACTCACTCGATATCATTCTCTCACTTGTGTTGCCACTTTTTTCATTTTCTTTCCATTCTTTCGATGTCTTGGTTATCATACCCCCCCCTTCGTGGGTGTTGGGACGTGCGGTACTTTGTTATGGGATTTAAGACATATTGATGGATTGGTTGTGGTTATGTTCTCGCGTCATGTTGCTAATTCATGTCGCGCTGGATTGGTTCTAGGTGGGGCGGGGGTGGGGTGAGGGTAGGATGTATAATACTGTACATCGTGGGACTTGCTCATGGGTGAGATATAGTAGCTAGCCACCATAACCCCGGACTTGGCAGCTTGCTTGCTAAACCATTCGTATGCTGGTTCCTGCTATTTTGTGTCATGCTTACGCCCACGCCTCCTGCTCCACCATGTCTAGAAGGGCCAAGAACCCCCCCATGGAGCCGTAAAACAGTGGCGGGTGGCACCGAGTGAGCATCGATGCTTAATCCCATTTCTCAACTTGTGGATCGATTACTTTCCTGCCCTCAGACTTACGAAGGCCGCAACGCTATTGAACGGAGCACCGGCAAGCAGAAACACCTTCGACTTCCGCGCCTCCAAGAAGCAAGAAGAACATTCTCATATCTCATTATCAACCCCAGCACCCTAGATATCCGGCCTAATAGTCCCCAAACACGCAAAACCGACACACTACACAAAGACGCAGTTTTAAAGAAGGAAGGAGAGACAGGATCAGAGGATGTAGAAAGGGAGGGGGAAAATTGTTACTCCAGAAGCAGTAGTTTCTTCCGTATCATATACAACCATAAGGGGAAGGATGGAAGGGAGAAGAAGTAAGGTTTTGTTGGCTAGTTTTGCCTGGTTTCAATAGCCTCCACGATTGCCGCCCTGCTGCCTCATCATGCCAGGTCCTGTCGGGAGGCCAATTCCCATTCCTAGCTTCCCACGTTGGAGGTTACTACTACTTCCTTGGGACCCGCCGCCGGAGGACCCAGCTGGTGTGAAGCCTGGAGAGAAATTGTTTCCGTCATAACCGTCGCTGTACCCACCACCACCACCGCCGTATCCATCGTCCCAAGGCATCCCTGACTGCCCATGTGATCGTCCGCCGCCTCCATCGCCACGCTGTTGGCCATACCCACCACCATTATTCCTCGGCTGTATAGACGGTGGTAATGGCATTTGTACGGACGAAGGCGGGGGCGGGGAAGGCTTCGAAGCATTCGGTGGCGGAGACGCGGTTCTACCACCCCACAACCTCTCCTTAATCCTTTGCTGAGCCGTCATCGCAACTCCCGCTGCCCCCCCTCCATTTCCCCCACGACCACCTTGCGGCGGCCTATCGTCATCACCAGGAAACAGCCCATGCTGCTGCGCTGACTGCTGGCGAATCCCAAAAGTTGGTCGCTGGCCGCCTTGTGGCGCCGGCGTATCCCATATATCGCTCAGCGTCGCGTTCGCATTCTGCGGCCCACCGCTCTGCTGTCCCCGCCCAATCATTCCGGGCCTCTGCTGGCCGTAATTGTTCCGGAGGTTCTGTGGCGGGGGGGGGCCCCCGCCGAGCCAGTCCGGGAGCGGTCGCCCCTGCTCTTGGTAGTAGTTCCTGAGGAGGCGGGAGACGTGGGAATCATCCTCTGAGTCCCCGTCTTGCTCGTCGATACCGCGGAGGGTCTGGTAACGCGATTTTGTGGCGGTGAGGATGGTGGAGAAGTACGACATTTTTTGCTATTGTTGCTCGGTGAGTTGTGGACGAGCGATGGCTGGCAGGATGGTCGAGTGTGCGAGGTTGGATGGTGGAGGATTGTGGTCTCCTTCCACCGGCTTGGCTCGTGAGTAGTGACTGTGGTTGGAGTGGAGGGAGATAAATGAAGGTGGAGGTTGGATAGGGGGGCAGGGGTGTGTGTGTGATCCCGTAGCAGGAGGTGAAGCAGGTGCAGGGTCCTGGTTTTATGTAAGGTGTGAATTCTGTGGGTTTCAAGCAAGTTTCAGGAGTTCCGAGAGAAGCCCCGTTGCATAGATGAAAGAAGCCTATTCTATTCAAGCTTCGCTCGGGGAGCGGAATGGCGATGTTTGTGCCTCTGGAGGAGCCGCGAAGGAGCAGATCAGGTCATGTATTTTTAGCGGGGAGGGTATGTCTCATACTAAGTAGCAAGGAAAAAGTCACCGCGGCACGTGACCAACTATCATAATAGCAAGCTTCTGACGGTGTTCGCCCAATGCAATTGACCGAAGGAGCGAGAAACGCACCAAAACTTTGGCCCGCCCTCCGAGACAAGTAAAATAGGATAAAAAAAGAAATGAAAACACCACACCTTACTAAGAGAGGCAAGTCCAACGTCCCATCATAGCACACGGTCCGTTTACCGGTACAGCACAGTACTCGAGCCCTCTACGGCCAACAAAGAACACACAGCGTTTTTCGTTAGAATAATTCTATCAAAAACAATTTGCACCCCATAATAAAAGGCCGTCACAAATGAAATCAGTTAAAATAGCCCTTTGCATATCTCAGCAAAAACCCTAGCTACCAGCGCCAGCACCGGCACCGGCACCGGCACTGTACGAGTACAGCACTGGTGAGATCCAGAAACCTTAATTCCCGTGTCCAACCACTACTCCGCCTCAAGAGCTCCTTCGGGCCAAAATTTAATATAGATATGGTGCGATGTCATGACTGGCGGCCTGTGCGTCCAATACTGTGTTAAAGTTCATGTATCATACTCGTATGATATAGAGCTAAGCTTCTAGGACAGACAGGCGGCCAGCACCCACCACCACCTTAAGAATTTTTTTTTTTTTGGCGGGGAGAGGAAACTGAACCGGATGGATTGATGGATGGGGGACTTCCGTGAGCGCTGGTATGGTGCAAAGCGACTACAATACAACCTGTACAAGTGCCATTTCAAAATGTAATGCCACCTATAAGCAGGGTTCCGGGTAATGACCACCATTACTGGCATGAAATTTGATACACTATACCGCAATATCTTGAATTGTTTATAGCTTGTAAAATATGCCTTGTTTTAACCGTCTGAATATATATGTTGTTATCATTATTACGTTTCATCATCATAGTGGTGTGTTTTAAGTGGGAATACCGTAGGTGCGCCGTGTCGGATTCTGGGGGTCCTTTTCGGAAAGGGAGGGAAGGCGTCTGCAGGGTGGGGTGGGAAGCATGTATTCCTTCTAGGACCGGTACAGTACGGTGATATGCTGTACGAGTGGTTCGGTGGGTGGGGTAGGGCCAGTATCATAACGTTACAATCATCCTTTCATTGTTGTATCATATATACCTCTGAGATACAATACAGTCCGTGTTATGATACCCTGCTATGGGGATAGCTAATCTCAAGAGTTTTTTTTATTACGGTGCTGTGGTGGTGTTTGTCGATGGGAGTTGTGGCTCGCTTAGTTGTGTATGAGGGCTGTTGGGGTAGTGGATGGAAATACACTGTTTGGTATCGAGGACTAAGAGATGTTGCCATCCGCCCATTTTACTCTGGGGACAAGTACAGTACTCTGGAGCTGGCATTGTTGTTGCCTCTATGAAGAGATCTTGGCTCGGCGTAGATTACCTCATTTCCGGGAAAACGAACCAGTGTGTTGGATATTTCCATCCACCCGATTTACGAGTTGCGTCAACGAGACTTGCGCCATCATCTCCGACGGGGTTTCATGTATTTAAGGGACCTGTTCATCCCACCCAGAAAGCCGGGCAGGTCTCTTCTAAAGTTACCGCTTATCGTTGTATACTTTTGTCTTCAAATTTACCTCGATTTTCAGCACACGGCGTTTTAGAGCTCATCGAGTGATCAGTCATGATTTGATATCCGTCGTCGAAAATTGAAACCAGCACAGAAAAAGAAAAAAAAAAGTTAATCCCCAGAAAAGCTATATACAAACCACCCAACCGCTCCAGAGCAACAGGGGACAGGCGTGAGATGAGCTAGGGTCGCACATAAAATCGACAGAACCCCCCTATTTCTTATTCCTCTCGCCATAGGCCTTGGTAGCATAGTCACCACCGATAACAATCAAGTCCTCAGGACGGTAATCGTGTCTGCCAGAGAAGTAGCTCTCGAGGATCGCCTTGGTTCCGGCAGCGTACCTCTTCTGCGCGTCAATCGAGGTGCCGCTCATATGCGGTACCATCGCGTTTCCACCGCCAAATGGGTTCTTTGCGTAGCGCAAGGGGTGGTCCTTGGGCGCTGGTTGCGGGAACCAGACGTCTCCTCCATATCCACGGAGGTGGCCGGACTTGAGAGCTTCCGCAACATCCTCCTTCACGACGATCGCGCCACGAGCGGTATTGACGAGCCATGATCCCTTCTTCATCTTGCCGATCAGCTCCTTATTAAAGAGCCCACGTGTCTTCTCGTGCAGTGGGCAGTTGATGGTCACGACGTCACACTGGGCTAGCATTTCCTCGAGATTATGGACGCGGCGGCAGCCAATTTCCTTCTCAACTTCGGGTTTCAGGGGCTACCAGGGATAATTTAGCGGGGCAAAGAACTGAGGGAGGCCAAGGAGGGGAAGTAAACCTGGTAATCAAAGTACAAGAGTTCCTTGCAATCGAACGGTTTCAAACGCCTAAGGACACGCTCACCGATTCTTCCAACTGCGACAGTTCCAACGACTTTATTCTCAAGGTCGTACTCCTCCTTGGCGACGGCAGCAACGTTCCATTCCCCGGAAGCGACTTGCTCGTGGGCGGGGATGAGGTTGCGGACGAGGGCGAGGATGGTCATAACGACGTCTGCATGAAACCATGTAAGCTATCGAACAGACACTTAGCCAGAGGTGAAACCTTACGCTCAGCAACAGAGACTACATTCGAGCCAGTAACCTCGGCGACTGTAATACCACCGTTGGTCTTGTTGGCGACATCCAAATCAACGTGGTCAGATCCGATTCCTGCGGTGACGGCCAGTTTCAAGTTCTTTGCCTTTGCTAAACGCTCAGCGGTAAGGTATCCGGGGTGAAACCTGAGACCTATTAGTCTCCAATCCCACTAACAGCGATTCCGGGGAACGCCTACGGAGTAGTAATAATTATCTCAGCGTCAACCAAATGTTTGTCAAAAGTCGAGCTCGCACCCTCCTTATCAGAAGTAGTAATAAGCTCGTGCCCTTTATTCTCAAGCCACTTCCTCAGCCCAAGCTCATTTTCGGTAGTTCCGAGCAACTCAGGGACATCACGAGCGTGTTGTCCGCCCTGCATAACCACCCAATCAGTTCAATTCACCCCGGTAGCATAGCCAAACGAATAAACGGGGGGGTCCGCTCACATCGTAAAGAACAGCAAGAACCTTAACCTGAGGGGAAAAAGTAGCGGTTAGCGTTCTGGCACCGGAAACAGCACCAAACACCGGCTTCCTCGCGGACAACAACGATGGGCGGAGGAATTGATGTCTCAACAGTGACGGAACTGAACGCAGAGGAGCAGATAGTACCATAATGATTGATGGTTCAAGATGAAAAATGTATGAGGGTATGGGGATTCGCTTTTAAAACTAAAAAGAAGGGATCGCTCGTTACTAAATGGGGATCGTGATGAGGGGTTGGTGGTGTGGGGGGGGGGGGAGGAGAGCGAAGTGGCTATGCATTGCGGATCATGGCTTCCGATCCCTCATTGACGGCAACTACCGTAGGGCCTTCAACAAACTGACCTTAAAGTACTCGTACTTGCATGTATGGAAAGTATCTGCGCTGCACCTGACGAACTAGGTATACCGAATGCGAAATGAGACGCTAGAAAGTGGGGACACAAGATCGCAATTGTAGAGGCACGAGACTGGAGAATAAGAACGCCGTTCCGATTGGCTGAAGGAATGGTTGATGAAAGAAGAGAGAGCAGGTCCCCTTCGGCCCTCTTTATAAGAGGCTGACTCCGGAGGACGGGGGGGGGGGGGGCGAGATGCTACCTCACGCTTTCCTTTCAACGCATTCTGAAGCTGGAAAAAGTTTTGAAAAATTGACAGTATACCGTAGCTCCAAAATGCTTCCGGATGTCTCCCCGGGTTCCCACATATTATCAAAAAGCGCCAAGCCAGGCCATCTCCCGTCCAGAAGAAGCGTGCGAGAAAATGCAACAAGGCCGATTTACCGGCCAGTGTTTCCCCCGTCAATTTCTTAGCTAGTTTACATGTAGAGTTCTAAAGAGACTGAACAGTGGAACCCAGGGGAATCGATTTGCATATAAATGGGGAACATGGTTCGGATTTGCTTCACTGGATCAGTGGTTGGGAAGATTCATCCATTTTGGCAACCAGCGTCGCACCGTACCGTACCGTACGGTACTTTCCGAGAGGAAGGGAAAAGCAGTCCATGCACGGGAAGGGGAAGCACGTCCCCACGATAATCTGCTTGGACTAATGCCTTTCTCCATTCTGCACGCTGCACAAAGCCGGCTCCGAACGGGAATGGAGAGGAAATAGTTTTCAAGCTTCTTAGTTCTGGTCACTGTACAAGTACCGTACTGTACCTCGCCCCGCCGGGGATATATCGGGATTGCCGTATCTGGCTTAGTGCGCTAAGGATTCCCCCCACGTTTGAGGCGTTTAACTGTAGTCTAGTCTGCCGATGCTCGTGCGTTCTATCCGTAAGTCGGGTTTACAAACTAGTCTTACATAATTTGGGGGACGGCGGACGGATCGGGTACGTACTGGAGTAATTTACGATATAATACGTACCCTACTGTACTAATATTTCTTAAACCCCTTTCTCCTATGGGGACACCATTCATTTGCTCCCCGTGGCTGAACAAAGAAAACCAGCATGAATTGCTCAAGAACCTGGCATTTGGTTGGCCAGCACGCAGGAAAATAAATAAATAAATAACGGTAGAAGCAAGGAGTGAAAACATGCTCAACGAGAGGGCGTGTAGAACTCGATGTGAACCAAGTACCGGTTCCTGCACCTACACATTAGAGCCTCCCCCCTCCCAACTGAGCTTGAAGGCTAGCCCTTTAAAAGGTACAGCACAGTACAGCAAAATAATTCCCGATGTTCAAGAAACTGGTTGGCGCGCTCACTCGCTAATTGTGCATAGAATCATTCGCTCCCCCGAGTTATTGAACAGTAAACTAATAAATAAACTAATAAATAAACGCTGTGACCAGGATCTAGAAATGAGTCGAGTAGAGCCGAGTCGGACGCGCTTTTCGCTTTGCTTGAATTTCTTCACTACAGGATTTCAGCTCAGCGGGGGCCTCTCCAGGGCGGGAGAACAGCCGCCTTGTCATATGATATTTTACGTTGTCCCGATATTCTACTCCTTAAGGAGTGGATTGCCTGGTCACTGTGGCGAGCCTGGGGAACTCTGCAGGGAACCTACGTATGATACTGGCGTAGGGTCGTGGAGAGGGTGCCATATCATACGAGTAGAAGCGGAAGTGGACTGCTGACTTAATTTGCACTCGACGGGGGGGTGGGGGAGGCACCACCACCCTGGGTTGCTAGATACGACATTTTGATTAGTGCTCAAGTGGATATTGCCCAAGAAAATTCGTCCTCCACCCCTGGAAAAAAGAGTGTTGGCTATCACTTCCAACATTTCCAGGTATTTCATACACTGTACATATCTTTTCGCTGGAGCTGGTTTTGGGGCTAACTGGGGACACTGAATTCCCGGGCTCGTAGGAGAGTGGCAAGAAAATGGGGAAGTTTGCCACATACAAAGCAAATGATATGCTGTCGGGTATGGAGATCCTGAACCGTTTTTATTGATAAGAAAAAATATTCGTAGTATGGCTTGAAAAGTAACGCTTAACCTCTAAAATCGTATTATATGATACCCAAATTCACCCAACTCTCTCCTCTTCTTCCCCAACGTGTTCTATTCCACCTACACGCCTCCCTTGAATATTTGCTAAATCCAACATCCTCCTCCGGTGGTCCCCATCCCTATTTACATATCTGAAAGATCCTTTACCCAAAGTTCATTGTCACAACCTCCATCAATTAGCAAAGAGATTCCAAACATCCAGAATGACTTTACCATCACGGGCTCAACGGATCCCTTCCCTTTGGCCGAGCATTTATTGTGAACCACCGGCACTTGCTCGTCAGATCACGATACATCCGAAAAGATGGTCAGAATTCAAGATTTGCAAGTGGGATTAAAGAGCACAGAAGTAAGCGACAAAAGAGGAGGTATGAGGAATAAGAGGTGGAAATGGTTGCTGGAAGGAAATAGAATCTGAGGAAATAGAAGCAGGAAGTGAGGGAAGGGGGGGAGGCTAGAAGGAAGTTGGAATGGAAGGGAAGAGAAGAGAAAAGACGCTGTTGTCCAGGCGGTGAGAGAAGGGGTTCTAGAATGAGGGGACGATAGATTATGGGAAATTTCATAGCTTTGTATTTAAGAGTGCCTGTTGGCCCCTTGGTAAAGTCTGAGAAGTGACGAAGAATTAAGAATTTAAGATACCATTCCAATACCGAAAAAGCTTCCAGAGCGCGGGAGGACAACGAACAGCTCCGAATACCAACAGAATTTCCCCTCCTTACTCTCCCAAACTCCTCCAAAATCCTGTTCTCCCTAAGGAGACTTTCCATTCTGACTCTTGGGGGCATTGAAATGAATCCCAAGGCGAACGCCCTTTCGAGTTGTACTTGGTCAAAAACCGAGAGCATGGTGTGTGTGGTAGGTAACAAAAACTTTTGATGAGGTTGTGCAGGTAGCAGAGCGATGAGTCCGCCGTGCTTTTGCTCACCCCTTAGCACATAGCGGAAACTTAGAAACTATACTACCGCACAGTTATCCTCTCCTCCTTCCTGATAGATGTAATCCCATCTGGTGGCCATTAGGGTACAACCACTGTTCTGAAGTATGACAGACAGAAGGGTTGTGACTGTTGATGTTGTGTTTGGGTTTTTTCTGTTTTCCTGTTTGTATATTATGATATGTGTGTTGTGTGTGCTCTCAACCTGTATTTAGTCTATGACAAGTTGGTCAAGAGCAAACATCAATCATCTTTCCCCTCTCCAACACACTACACGTTTTCCCTCCTGTACTCCACGACGATTCCCCTGCCGACCCAGGTCCGCCATCGACAGTTGCTATCACTTCCTCCTACCGCATCCCGTCTTCTCCCCCTTCCCCATGCCAACACCAACATACTCTAGCCCATTCAACAGCGCCTGCCGGCTCCGGCGGACCCACTCTAGCAGCTCATCCTTGCCCTCCTGTGGATTTTCGAGCCGGTGTTGGAGGGATTTCTCAATAGCGGGTTTCATCTAAGCTCCTTTGATTAGGGTGTATTCTGCTGCCATAACATCTCCCTGGCCATCCCTTCTATTGGCTACTGCTCCATTATTACGGGGGGAGGGGAAGAAACAAAGGAGGGGGTGATACTTTCAAGAAAATCTTAAAACTGAAAGCCTCTTCCAGGCCTTCCTCAGCAATGGTTTTTAGAAAGGTTTCGTATTTATCCATTACGCTTCTTTCCCCCACCCCTGTTCTGCCTCTGCTCCAGTGCTCCAAGTTGATGACCATGTTCTGGATAACCTTCCAATTTGCGAATACTTTAGCTATTTTTTCGCTCTCGCCATTGGAACACCTTAGAGCCTCTTTTATAGCTATGGCAGCGGCGGGTGTTATTATTGTAGGCTTGGAACGGAGACTGGTTCTTCCAGGGGCTCATGGCAGCGATGAGCCATGCGTGGTACCTTTTGCTACTGGTTGTCAAGAGCTTGGAAATGCGCGGGTGCGAAACGTTGGATCCGAAGGGTCGGTGCAACATGGTGTCCGCGGCTATCTTCATATATTGCGCCGGGAGGACGGGGAGGTTCATCTCGTGGATTAGGTCCAGGGAGGCATGGGGATTGCAGTCTTGGAGCATTTTTTTCAATCTCGTTGCCGACCCGCTCGCGGGAGATTTTGGCTTTGAGGGCCCACTACAAAACAGGGAGGAGGCGGTTAGTTGTTACGAGTGATAATCTGTGTCTGTGAGGAGAAGTTACATGCCTTGATTTCCGGTAGTTTCATGGCGGCCTTGGCTTTAGGAACTATGGTAAAGACAAGCCGTGAGGCAAAGCAAATTAGGTGGAGGACGCGGAGGGGGTCATCGGCGAAGGTTTCCTTTGGGGGTAGTGGGGTGCGGATTAAGCGGTCGGCCAAGTCCTGCAGGCCGAGGCCCGTGAAATCCTCCACTTGTTCAGTGTGCAGGTTGCAAAATAAGGTGTTGATAGTACAGACGCGGCGGAGAGCGGGTTCCGAATTGCAAAAGCCATCAGGTCAATGCCCTGCCGTGAAAGGGTTAAGAAAGGGTAAAGTGAAACAAACTACATGTGGAATCCGGCCATCTCCAAAATACAACTCACTCCTCAGATTAACAAAACCGATCTCCAATTCGAGAATATTTATACGAGCAGTCTCCAGATGCTTGGACTTGGCGGGGTTGCTCTCGACCTTGCTCACACGTCCTGAGTCGATCCCGCACTTCTCCGTATTTGCGCTGATGTATGATACTCGGACATTCGAATCACGAAACCGTACCCAGTCATACTATTTATCTCCACGTCGATGTCCGCGCTTGGGAGCCCAAGAGCTTGTCGCGGACCCAACCGCCGGCGAAGCGAAAAACCAGGGGGTCATCCTAGGGTCTATCCTTGTCGATTTCTTGGGCAGCGTCGACAAAGGGTTTGCGTAGGACGGCTTCCTTGAACGTGAGGGTTAGAGTAGGCCGAGCGATAAGGATAGTGGGGGCTGACATTGTGCAGGATTCTTTTCGAAGTGCTTGTTGGGGGGTATGATAGGATGTGGTAGTGGAAACGATAAAATTGGGCGAGTAGTAACGTGTGATCATACCTCCTCACGCAGCACACCGCTAGGATATGAGACTAGTGCCGGGTCGACAGGAGACGTGTATAACGGTTTCAAAGAGCGGTGGGGCTGTCAAGAGAGTAACCTGGCATCATAACCAAGACGACACTGGAGAAAACAGAGACACACTGGAGCTCCAAGGAGGTTTTAATGGCCATGCATTCACATACAGCTCCAACTCCTCCGTACTGGATCAAACTGGAAAACTTGTATCATACATCGGCAGTACTAGCTATCGTGATGGCAACCTAAACTGCCATACTTGAAATGTGAAGTTATCCTATAATCGGATAACGGTTTTTTTTATGTGTGATAACCGTGCCAAGGTTTCCGCCGATTATGCAATTGATCGCAGTTCCAAATCTTGTGGCACATCGCAGACGTGCTCCTCAGCCCAACGCAAGATTTTAAATTATCCACAGCATTAACACCACTTGCCTCTTTGAATTATTTAAATTAATTATTCTGCTGCTCGAACAACTGTTTGAGTTTATTATAAACCGGTTTCCGCTGTTTTTTCTGGCTCTGATGTGCCTCTTTTTACCATCTTGGTTGATGAGTTTCAATCACCGGCCATCCCACTTGGCTTTCAAGCTCTCTGGTCCAGTACTAAAAACTCCTGTGCCATAGCCGCAATATTTGCAACTGCGCCCAGTTACACAATCGGCGGGAACATTGGCGCGCCTATAGGACAATAATTCTACCACCACTACCACGACCCCGATTATACTTGAGTGCAGTACAACTATCCAATGGCAACAACAAAGTAAGTAGAATTACACTAGAATACCGGTAACGAATGGTTGAGCGCCAACGCAAATAGGTTTCCCACAAAGAAACAGTTCAAAACTGAGACCGACCGTCGCCTAGTACCATACTGTCAAGCCTACGTTGTGGTTCGTCTTAGATTATGTGGAAATTCGTACTTGTCATGTGTGGACGGTTGTCATCCTCCACGCATACCAATTGCTGTAGATGATTGAATTCTTTTCGTTACGCGAGCTGTATTATAAAAGGAGGTCAATGGGACCCTTTGGCCGAAGAGGAGAGAGAGAGGAAAATAGGATGGATCATGGGCAGAACCGAGAATGAAACTCGTTGATTCCTCTTGTCTTTATCTTCTTCCTTAGTGATCCTCAACAGTATTGAATAGGCAAGCCGCTGACAACTGACTGATCCCCTGTGCCAGTAATCCACCAAAGAACGTCGATCGCGTCCACCGAGAGAAATCGAAGCAAGCAATACGTGAAGGACCTCCCACAATACCCAACAGTTGCAAAACGGGCCGGTATCATGGCTTATTGGTTCCGTTTTTGTCAAACAGGACCTTAGGGCTAGGGTTAGCGCTGCTGGTGTGGTGATGAGGATAGTTTGAGCTCACTTGCAAGGTCAAGGTATCATACTGTTATAATACCGAGTATTCTAGCATTTTCCTTCTTGCAATCTGCACCACAGTAATGCACCTTGCCGTCTCCGGGAACCCGCAAAGCGCCAAAGCTCTTCGCGAGGACCCTCCCCCATCCAACTTTCCCATATCAATATCTCTGTGGGCTAGCAGCAATTGCACGACATGCATCTTCCCAGCAGATGCCGCAATATGCAATGCGGTCCTCCGATTTTCATCAGGAAAATTGACATCTATCCTCCCATCCCCCAGCAAAATCTCAACCACGGATTTCACAGCGCAAGGGATAGCAAAATGTAGAATCGATTCTGTCGCTTTGTGGATTTGCCTATCGCCGTGTGCTAGCAAAAGGCGTGTCGTATGATAACGGTACCGCGAATGAGTTACCTAATCTCACGCTAGTGCAAAGTGGGGTTTCATGCAGTGTTCGCAAGAGGCCAGTCTTGCGAACATTGGGCCTAACCCGGCCGGACTGGGCTTTTTCGGGAGCTGGCCTGGCCGGACTGCAGATATCCGCAGGCTTCCGAGTGATCGAAAGTGATTGCCCCTATTCCGGTAAGTTTCAGGGTTCTAATAATATAGATTAAACAGAACTAGTATATACGTCAACAGTCTCTGCAGATGCCCGGCCTACGAAGCCCAGGTCAGTCTCACTTTGACCAGGCCTGGCCGGAGTGTGTATCTATAGGATCTCTGCGGGCCAGCCTGGCCGCTTGTGAACACTGGGTTTCCTGGTCCCGGGATAAAGGTTGACGTCGACTCCGGCATGCCCAAGTAAAATTCTCAGCATTCCGCAGTCATTCTGCGTGACTGCCACATGTAGAGCCCTCGCGGCCGCTGCCTCCATTATTTCGCCAAGCAAAGTCCACTCTTCGATTTCATCAAAATCGACATTGATGGCCTCTAATACCATCTGTTCCATCTTGTCCTCATTGTCCATATCCACTTCAGGGTATTCTCTTGGCATTCTCATTCTGAAATCGTGGTCGGGAATGATCTCGTTGTGAAACTCTGCAAAATCGGGGAACAACGGATAGCTACCCCGCCCCAAACACGTGCCGGTGACCATGATCGAGGAAATCCGGCGGGCATCCACTATCAATGTCATGTGCGATGGTCTCTGGTTCCGCCCGTGGAGTACTCGAGTATTGTCTACCCTATTAGCATCCATTTTGGGGCATCCTGGGGACTGTCGTATGATACCATGCCTCGTTCCCGGTCCAGACAGCTAACTTAGATGAAATTCTGTGCAACCAAGGTGCAGTGTAGCCGGGAACGATTCACGTCAACCCTAGCATGATCTAACTAATAGTGCTCTCATCGGACCCGGCCACCAGGGGTATTCGCGTCGATTCCGCAATCTAATATCACAGCACTTCAATCTCCTCTTCGTTCATGGTACCTACCGCAACATTGATTGAGAAGCATCCGGCCAGTGCTGATGACCTCCAATATCCCACCTCCCAGGAGCAATCTAACCGTAGATGTAGCAATAATTTTCGGCGGCATGGCAGAGGGCACCCTTGCAGTATTCGCTACCACGCCGTTTCAATATCCGGCGAATAAGAATTGACCGGGGGAAGCTTTGCGAGACGACGGCATGCTCGGAGAACGGAGGCAATACCCGGTATATTTCGACAAGTATAATAATTCATGGAAGTTGCAAGGAAGGAAAGACATTTTGAATCCCCCTGAGGGGGGGGGGGGGCAGGTGAGAGAGAGGTGGCGGTAGGAAAATCTGGGGATCAAGCTGAGATATCTATACTGGCTATGGCGTTCCTCGTCATTAAAACGGTATTCCATCCTTTCCCCTTTCCACTTCTATCCGCGTGTCATGCAATAGTAATGGTTGCGCTAGCAAACAAACGTCCCTGGATTATGAGGAAAACTTAACGTATGCATTTACAAAGGATATCCTTGCTTACAGATATCAACTGTGGTTAGTCAGAGCACGATGCCTCATATCCTCTAATCCATTAATAAGGCTATAACAGCAATATCAGATATAAATCACCTGCGAATATATAGCCATGTTGGTAGTAGAAAATCCGAGGAGGCAACGAAAGGTATGATCACACTGTTCTTTCTATAGGTACTCTCTCTCTCTCTGAAAAAAAAAATGTATGCATATCATCGGGGAATCATATACGGCACGGTACTCCGGAAATTCCGGGGGTATCCGTTAAGCGTAAATACAGAAAGTGCCATACTTGAGGTGTGTGTAAGATTACCAGTATGATATATTTGCTATCATACCATGACCGAGAGCGGGGGTTTTCTTATGTTTAGGCAAAGGGTTGGTGATAAGTGTCCAAATGATTTGAAAGGTGAGGGGAAAAAACGGGGGATACATACAGGTGATACATACAGGTTGGCAAAAAGGCCCCTAGGAGTGCAGGGAAAGGGTATCATAACTTATGGGGCTGCCTTGGGGATCCAAGGAATTATCATACATAAAAGACTTATCCGGAAACGGCTCCACCCAACCATCCTTTCTTCTACGTAGAGAAACATATCCTCAAAGAGGGAAATGTAAAGATTGGTTGGTCATCACCTAACCAGAGGCCTTTGGTATATACATCATATATATAGAGAGGGGGGGGACGGAACACACTAGCATCCAACATTTGATACGCCGCACAAGAAATAATCGTTCAGTGTAATTTATGTTGGTATCATACCCCATGTCCAGCGCTTGCAGCATACCGAGCCGAACCCCCGCGTCTTAGCCCCCTCATAAACAACGGCGGAATTCCAAACCCCGTTATATGATATCTGAAATTCCCCTCACCTGTCGAACAAGTCACGGCTATAACTCGTCGTTCCGAGGTATCATACCGGTACTGGCCTTCACGCAAGGGGACCATATAATAGCACCCGGCCCAGTCGCGCTCGGGAGGATATAGTATCAGAACGGTCGGAATGGCCGGTAGCCGAAACTGTACTTTTCAGGCCTATGATACTATTCTAGTCATACTTCTGTCACCTCACCGCCCGCGCTTCCCAAATCTGCCCATCCCACGAGACAATCGTCACCATTCACATTACAACAATGAGCCCACAAGTTCGTGCAGCGCTCCATTTGCAACTGTGAATCTACCTACTTACACATTCACCCTGTACAGTGCAGCACTTGTACAATACAGCACAAAAAAATCGATCGCTATCCGCGGGTCCGATCCGGTCTGCGCGATACAAAATTAAACAAGAGGGAAAGGGAAAAAGCAAATTACAAGAGAGATACGATATCATGGCTGGCAGGTAGCATGCATGCGGGGATCCAAAAAAAAGGAGAAGGAGGGAATAAGTAGGAAGGACCCCAATTAGACAAGATAACAGAGTTTCATCTGTAAAGTTGGGGGCAGAGCTATAAGTGGAAGGGGAAAAATGATTCGGGGAGAGGGTGCATTGGTGGTGCTCCGATCCAAATACCGCAAGTTAGAAGGGTGCATATACAGAGAATGGAAGACAAAGTAAGCTGATTGACAAAGGAAGTGAGGTTAAAAAAAGACCCAGCCCAATCCTGTGCTATTCCCCCACCCTACCTGCCCAACCTATCGATGATAAAGGGAAAGAAAGGAAATGAAGAAAGGAAAAGAGATAAAGAAAACTCCGTCCTGAAAAACTGCTAAAAGTAAAAAAAAAAAAAAATAACTTCGCTGCTATAGATTACTCTAAGGTAATACGAAAAGACGAAAAACCGATCCTGGGAAGGGACTAATCATCATTCTGCTTCCGAGGTTCGGGAGAAGGTGGAGAAACTATGGTAGTAGGTGTTGGTGATTTTCCACCGGAGAGTCCCGCCTCATCGTCAATTGCATCGTCCGATCCCCTTCGCATGTTCATGAGCGCCAACTTGGCCTTTGCCACTGCATCTTCGACACTTTCTCCGTTGGCACTGCCCACGATGGCAGCCGCCCCCGTAGCAGAGACATTACTGCCCTGTCGTCGCCGCCTTTCCCTCCTAAGATCCTCTCCACTGCCCCTCCGCCGTCTAACCCTCAGACTACCCGCAGTACCAGCCCCCTGAGCTCCGAGCATCGCCGAAGCAGCTAATGAATCTCCACTATTCTCACCTCTCAATTGAATCAGCATTTCCTGCGTTTTCGAGGTCAATGCATCTTCCTCTTCAGTTGCCGAGGAGGGTATTGAGGGAAGTGGTGAGAGAGAAGGTGGGGCCTCATTTGACGAAGTTGGTTGTTCCCCAGCGACACTCTCGGCAACACTTGCTCCTGATGCTGTTCGGCTTGCGCCGGAGGCAGTTCTTCGACCGCCTCTTGCAAGGTTTCCGCGGCGAGCCCCGCGTTTTTCTCTTTGGGCCGGTCCAGCCTGCTTCAGTTTCTCGAACAGGGCTTCCATCGCACCAGAACTGTTGGGCGAAAGTGCCTCGCTGACTTTCTGGTTGTGTGCAGCTGCACTGAGAATTTGCTTTCTCTTTTCCCGCCGTTTTTCTTCATCCTCAAGTTCCAAATTCTTCTGGTTGGATGCCTGGATAAAGACCTAGATTAGAGTATTGCACTAGAAATGTAAAGAAAGCTCTTACCTTATAGTTCTTTACGAAATCAGAAATCATCTTGAAAAATCTCTTCCTCGAGGTCTCGTCCGTGTGATCCTCGCCATAATAGGTCAAAAGGTCGTCGTAAGTCTTGGTCATGGCCTCAAGATGATCTTTAAGATATCCAGCCTTCTTCCTCGCTTCCGGCAAAATTGGCAACACCACCTGAAGCACGCGGTCTGAGGGGTGAAACTTCTTAGGATCGCTCAAGTTTCCTGAGTCTACAGACGCCTGGATATTGTTAATGTTATCGGTGAACCTCTTAGCTTGCATCATCAAATTATCCACGTCCACTATTTTCAATCAATCAGTATGTACTTTTAGGAACATATCGCCACATTGATCATGGCACTAACCTTTCTCAAGTGAAATACACTCATAGAGCTCATCCACGAACGATTGCCATTCAGGAAATTTATTCCGAATCGACATTTCGATGTAATCCATAAAACTGCGCTGGTTTTTCTCATCCTTGACGTTGACTAATCTCGAGAGCGTACCAAGCTTAAACCCGGTTGCTTGCTTACTAGCGTCATTCATGAAATTTCCCATCGTAAGAATGACCTTAGAATATGAGTTAGTATCCACGTGATTTTGCCGAGTGATTTCTAATGACTTACATTCAACACACCGTGGAAGGCCTTGGATCCCCGAACAACATCCGAAACCTTCACAACCTGATGTAATTTTCCCTGAAGCTCTGTGTAATCCGGGTCTAAACTTCTTGTAAGTGCTAGGGCTCTTATCCTTGACTTCCAATAATGATGGAGATTGTAGGCCGTCTCCAGGTAAATGTAGTCTTCTCTCCTCAGTTCATTTGGATCAGATTCCCTCTTCTGCTTTTCGGCGTCAGTCTCCGTCCAGTCCGTACTATACGGCGCCAGATTCTTTGAGAGATTGTCGCTGATATTGCACATTTCGTCCCTGAGCAAAAAGTCCATGATAGCGGCATTGTCCAGGATATCTTTATCACAACTGACGACCTTCTTGACAAGCTGCTCAACCGACAATCCAGTATATTTCGAGAGCGCAATCTGAAGACTCTTGACAAGACCAGAATCCAAAAATTCCTTCTTCTTCTCTTCGTTATCCTTACCCCTCTTCAACATCCTAGTCTCTTTAAACGCGAAAAGGCGTTCCATCTCCTCGAGAATACCTTTCTTGCTAAGCTCATCAAACATAGTTTCCTTGTCAATACGGTTTGCCCAAAGAGTATACTCAACACCATCAAGCTTCTCCCAATGCATGGGCTTGAGCTTCTTTTTGGGTCTGATCCCTGTATAAAAGGATCCTGCAAGTCCGCTTGTCGGAGGGAAAGCACCAGGTATCGCAGGTGGTGGTGGCATGCCTGGCGCTGGAGGCCCACCAATCTTGAATCCACCCGGAGGTGGGGGAGGAGGAGGGGGCGGCGCACCACCAAAGCCAGGCATAGGCGGGGGAGGAGGTGGAGCAGCGCCACCAAAGCCAGGCATAAGGGGAGGAGGTGGAGGTGGGGCACCGCCGAAGCCCGGCATTGGAGGAGGTGGAGGGGCGGGGGCGCCCCCGAAGCCCGGCATGGGCAGGGGCGGGGGAAATGGGGCACCACCGGACCCTGGCATTGGCGGTGGAGGGGGCGGAGGAGGCGCAGATGTTGAAAATCCAGGCATAAGAGGTGAACCCGCCGGGGGAAGTGGGGGAGGGGGCGGGGGCGGGGAACCATCGAACTTGACACCCCCACTTGGGGCTACTTCATCCACCGGAGTCTTTGGGGAGTCCGACTCTATGCTCGAGTGAGAGCGCCCGGTGGTCACGCCATCTCCAGTGTCTGAGATATCCTTGGCCTCTGCCTCTTTGTCCTCTTCGTCCGGATCAATGACTGGAACCTTGGCGGCAATCTCCCCTAAGATACCTGTAGCTCGTTCGGGGTTCATTTTTGGCCTGGGTATGTAGCGATCCTTGGTTGCAAGCGGTCTCCTGCCTACCTCAACGATCCTTGGCGTCGCATACTCAATGAAATCGTCATCATCAGTCTCCTCCGCAATTCCGTCTTCCCTTTCTCCGCGCATCCTCTCACGCTCGGCCAACGTTTCAGGAACAGAGGCTTGCCGATAGTTAGAGGATTGGTTGCCCCCACGTTTGACGCTTCCAAAGGTTGCCGAAACATTTCTCTGTCGAGCAGCTTCCTCGAAATGTTCCCGCTCAAGAAGCTTAGCCTCTCTTTGCACAGCGTCCATCCTTTCCCTCAATTCTCTCAACCTGTCACTCGGGGCAACCTGCTGCCACACTTTGCCTTCCAGTTTGAATTCTGTCTTCTTCCTCTCTAGCTGAGTTTCCAACCGTAACATCAACCGTCGGCGGTCCAATATTCCCTTCATTTGTGTAACATCAGCTTCCGCTGGTATGGGCTTACCATCCTTCCTCGCCTGCTTAACCCTTTCGGCATGCGCAGCGTCAGCTGCATCTTGAGTATCACGAAGCATAAGATATAGCTCTCTGGTTTCCAGTTCGCTCTTTTGCATCTGCATAGCATGTGCAAGCTTAATCTCTTCTAGCTCCCCTTTCAGGCCCTCGTTCTGTCTCCTCTGGATTTCAATGACCTGGGTTTGTTCCTCTAATTGCTTTTTTAACCTTGCAATCAGGCCGTCCGCACCCATGTCAACTTGGGCTCTCATAGCATCTCGTTCGGCAATTGCACTCTCTGCAATTTGTCTAGCCTCGCTTGCCTCTTCCAATGCATGTCTAGCCTCGCCATCGGTGTGCAGTTTGTCCATCAAAGCCTGAACCGAAAAGTTGAGGCTCGCTTTCAAGTCCATATCTGGTAGACGCCGATCCATAACCACATAGCCTAATATCGAGTCAACGAGTTGAAACATCCGGAGCCGGTCCTCATTATTGTTATCCCTCATGAGCAGGAGATGTTGTAACGTCGACATGAAATAATCCTGGGTTCTGGTATCCCGAACTTTACTCATTATAGCATCCACAATAGCTACTGGGTCGTTCAAATCCTTTGGATCCCCTTCGAGACTATCAACCATACTTCCTCCATCCCTCTCCATGAGTTCATCATAGTCGACAGCGGCATCCTCTTCATACTTCTGGATTTGCTTGTCAATTAGTTCGTACTGGAATCCTTGCATCTTGGCCGCTATCCTCACAAACCCACATCCTTTGAACTGAGCTCGGATGTGAATTCTGGCATGCAGATCATCGGCTCCTGAGGCTATTATGTTGATAAGGAATAGAGTAGCCAAAGCATATTCCATGAGCAAGCTCTCCATCCCAATACCCCCAGATCTGACTTCATCGCTAGCACCCACAAGACTTCCAAGCTTGCCCCTACCATCGATAGTGACCTCCACAATCCTGAGCCATGAGTCAAACCTCCCATTTTCACCCTGATGCGTTTTGATTTGATCCAGTGCTGCAAGAACCCTAGTATGGCCATGTGGTCTATCCCAATGGCACAAAAAGGTCAAAACCTCACTGACGAGTTTTCTAGTTGTCACCCTTGGGGACGTAAGAGATGCCGTAAGAGCGGAAACGCAGTGATGGTGTCTGAGAGCATCGTCTGCACCGTATTTGTTGTTCATCAATGCCTTTAGGCATTTGACAATGTCGTATTCCCGGTCAAGCATCGCATCGGTTCCACTATTTTTTCCACTGTGATTGTTTATACCCCGCAGAACAGTAGTAAGAGCAACTTGTCCTTGGGCTTCAATAAACTCCTTTACCCAACTATGCCACAGGGAAAGAAATTCATCAGTAACCCGTGTATATCGCAAATTCCATGAGGCTTTGCATACCTGATTGGTTGAGTCCTCAGGGAAACACTCAAACTCCCGAGCTGCTTCGCGCTAATGGTCCCATCCAGTATCTTCTTCACGTACCACTCTGGACTGTCTTCGTCTAAGTCACGCCCTTGTGCCTGGGCGGCAGTTCGTCTCTTCTGTTCCGCTTGGAAATCGGCTAGTTTGTCTTGGTGAACCATAACCCATTTCTTGCTCGGCGGATATGCCATCATTTGCCGTTTGGCTTGTTCGGGAAGATTCATGTACCCACGCTTTTCCATTAATTCGTAAAACATGGCCTCCACGACACGGTCATCGCGCGGTCGTTCAAGAATAAACCCGTCCGCAGACTGAAATGACATGGGGGAAGGAACCAGGTCAGCGACGCTAGGCGTCACAGAAAGAACTGAATTCCGTGTGGTGGAAGAAATAGAGGAGTATAGGGAATTCTGGTCAGAAGAAGAACGGGGATAGGTAGAATTGGACGAGCTGGAAACCATAGAGTTGTAGAAGCTGGGTGTAGAAGAATGGTTGTCATGCTGTTGTTGACGAGACGAAAATGTCGCGTTCGCATATGGACTTGGTGGTCCCTGATGATGATAATGATGTGCTGGAGAGGTCATCACTGTTGCTGAGGAAGAGCTGGAAGGGGGTGGCCTTGGTCCCGAAGGATGAGAATAATGCTGATCCTGCTGTTGCTGAGGATACACAGAAGGATATTGGTGAAAGTCTCCCGTTCGTCCTAATGCGTGAGGAGTAACCTGATCGTCGCCTCGAGACACGGGGCGAGGATAATCCGCGGGACCCGGAACCGGCTGTCGATTCAGATCTGCTGCTACTGAATCGTAGGGTATTGAGGTAACTACACCAGCAGAATAGTTCAATCCATTGGCCATGGTTGGCGATAATTCTGAGGGGTAGTAATGGCTGTCCCTATTATCTCGGTCCCCTTTCGTACTTGACAAGGAAAGCCGGTGGTGGCTCTTGCTCCGGGACTTGGGCGGATCCGCATCTGATGATGGATGTGTCTCGCCTCCTTTTAGTGTGGACGAGGAGAACTGCGCAACCTTGGGGAATTTATTCCTAGAGAATATAGAAGTTTTCCCACTCGACTGACGAGCCGTTCCTCCGGAAGAATTTGAAGACATGACAGCACTGGGTTGAAGAAATGAGGTTGGTTCAGGTTTCGGTGATGACGGAGTTGCGGGCCGTGGAGTTTGAGGCAAGGGTTTTTGCTCGATCATGCGCGGTGCGATACACGATTTTTTATGAGTCTGCGCTTCAACCAGCAAGGTTGTTGTTGTTGTTGTTGCTGTTAGAAGCGGTAATTCTATGGTGATGGTAGGGGGTGCTGGAATAGGTTGTGGGTAGGTGTGTTGAATGTCGAAGAGTCTGTAGGGCACGATAATGCAAGGTCCGACCTTCAAGTCCGGTGACAGATCCTACCCGAGAGTCCCGTTATCCGGATTGCGATAACTTCCTTCCACTCTTAGCTTGCCCTTCCTCCCCAACCTGCAAGCTTTCCCAGCGTTGTACCCCTCCCAGTCGCTTGAATCACCGAGAGATACCCCACACCAAAGCTGTATGACAAGAGTCGGTACCTTGAATGCCGGTTCACACACGAAACAGGCACCCGATGCACAAGCTAAAATCCTCCCCTCGCTGTCTCGAAAGCCAGATGCTGTGTGAAGCCAGCTTGTGTCTGCTAGGACTTTTGCTGCTTCTAAAACAGTTAGCTCCTACCGGTTTCCTAAGGAATATTCTCCTCCCTCCCGGCTGTATCGATCACGAAGGAGCCTGAGAATCCCAACCGTGTGCGCCACACCGCTGGTCACGGAGGGGGTTTTTTTTGAGGGGGGGGAGAAAAGCAGAGAATCGGTTTGTGTCGTGCCGCTTCACTTCGTTTCCATAGGGCAGAAGATACCAGAGGAGAAGTAGCGGGGGTGGTGGAAAGGATCGTTATAATTAGATGGAAATAGGGGAAGCAAGAGATAGATTTGGTACTCGTAGAGGGAGAGTGTATCGGTACCGGTAATCGAAAGTAAGGGTTCGATCTGCGTCCTCTGACAGAGCGTCTACTCGAGCACCAGTGTGCGGTGTTCAACAGACCGGGTGATCAAATCAAGTAGAGCCGACCCTTGTGAATTTTGATCTGAACCCCTATCACCGCTAGAAAGAGGAAAGTCCCAGGGGTGACCTGAGGATTCCTTCCTCAAAAGGTGCCGATACGGATCATGCCCAGTGAGGATAGAAGGGCTTAGTAAGAGCAAAATTCCCACATGTCTCTTCGTATCATAGAAATGGTATTTATTATCCAAGAATGTGATCAGCAGACAAAATGCAGTGACAGGGCTCTACGGTGGGTTTTTTCGCACCTAAATCCACTTCAACCATTTCTTTTTTTCACTTCAGGACCCCTTTGTGATACTGATTAAAAAGATACATCTGTTTCACCTCAGCTTCCTTCGGAACACCGACAGCTCGAGGGGCCCTCTCAGCCTCATCCAATCTACTCGAGTACAGTACACTCGGATAGATCACGTCCACAAAGCCACCATATCTCGACTATCACGGCACTCGGACACATCCCTCAAATCTCATGAACGACCATGACGGGTACTATCGGTAACTTTATCACTGTGAGCCCCTGAAAATCCACCAAACAAGCGCCCTGCCCTAGGAAACCGGACTGACAAGTCTTATAGACAATACTTCTCACATTAGCCTGCTCGGCAATCCTTTTTATCACGTATCGCCATGCCATCCGGCCAATACTAGTGCGGCGCAACATCATCCCCCTAAGAAATCTTCCTCGAGCGTTGTCCGATACATTTCTGTCACAAGGGCGCGTCCGGCTTGGGGATGACGATAACCAAGAGGTCCGCAGCAGAGCTCTAGAGGAGGGTTTCAGAGACGACAGCGACGATGAAGAAGCTCCGGTTGGTGATGACAGGAGACGAGAATCACAACCGAGTACTTCAGACTAAATATCGAGAAAGAAAGGGAGGAACGGGTTATTGATTGTGACCCCAGAGGCACTGGAGGAGGACTGATGCAAGCTATTAGTGTGGGGAAACCAGGGAGTTTGGCGGGGTTCAAAGATAATATTATCATACATTTTCGTTATTATCCCCAATCAGCAAACATCCCATGATTACTGCATCCTTTTCCCTTTGTGTGCAGGTCATTCTTTCCAGTCTCTATATGATACTACATCCGGGCCGTCTCGAATCCACTCCCACCCGCACCTCCATCCAACCACCGTCCTTCCGATTCCCGCAAAATCTCTCCAGATATCAACGCCCTCCCAAACCCCAGTCCCCTCCCATTCTTGCTTGACCCGATTCGCCTGTTCCCATCCCTCGACTTCAGCCACAACCGCTTGGGAGCCCAGCCTCTCGGCAGCCCGCCCAATGGCGGGATAAAATATATCCCCGTCACCACCTTCCGGCGCCAACGCCAGCTTCGGCTCGTAGTTCCTAACGGAACGGCCAGTAGATCTATTGAACGACTCCTTAGAAATGTACGGTGGGTTTGATATTACTATATCCACCCCTTTAACCTTTTCCCCAATTGCCTCGATCAGGCCATCCACAGCTAGGACATTGCCATGGAAGAACTCGATATCTTCACGTACGTTAGCCGACAGTGACTTTTTATTATGTTCAAGATTCCGTTTGCTCGACCGCAGCGCCCTGGCTGAAATATCGACACCGAGTATTCGTGAAGACATCCCTGCCATAGATAATTGATTATGCAGAAGCAGCGGAATACATCCCGTCCCGGTACACAGATCAACAATTCCGACCCGTGAGCGCGGGTGCAGGTGCTTAAGAATATGACCACCAAGATGACTAGTAAACTGCTCCGTCTCCGGTCTACAATAGAAACCAGAATCAGAAACCCAGTGATAACGGATGCCAATAGAGTGACGGTACAGCGCGCAGTGGAAGAAGAAACATTAACGCGGTGCAAACCTCGGAATCAACACCCCTCTCTCACACATAATCTCCAAAGCCCCAAACGGCTGGGTGCCCAACAGGTACTGCAGCGGCCATCCACGCCCACGTTTCTCGCACAGCGCTCTCAACCAACCCCTCCCTCCTCCTCCCCCGGTTCCCCGGGCTCCCCATCGCCCTTCGCGCGCCAGCCAACGCAGTTCCATGGATGCCTGCTCGATCGTCCGGCATTCCGGCAGAAGGAGCGGGAGAAGCGGGTGTCTGCTGCGGGCTGCCCGTATCAGCTCTGGTGCCAAGCGGGGCATTTGTGGCGGTTGGTGGGTGTGGCAGTGTCAAAAAAATGAACGTTGAACTAAGCTTTGAGCACGGCCTCTCCGTCTGTCTGAAGGGGGTGGGTTTTATTTTGGTTGTCTGATGGACGCCGCCGGATCCCAATCGAGTGCTGTACTCGGGTACTGCACATACGCACAGCATCTCCGATCGAGTGCGGCAAATGCATTTGGGACTGCGGGGGTCCTATCTCTAGAGTTTATCATAGCCCTTTGTTTGCTGCCGGTAGTAATGGGTTGAACGTTTTGGCAGATCACTGATAGCATTGTTGGTTTTCTTTATTATTTTATTATTTTTATTTTTATTTTTTTGCACTTTGGGGGAGGTCGTTCCCGGTCGTGAAAATGCACTATCGGATCGGTGACGGGGGTGAGGAATTACTGTCTGTAATGTCTGTACAGTGGCATACATGGCACCACGGTTCCAGCAGCGTATTACACAGGGGCACCGATATACACACGGACAGATACACCCGACCCTCAATTTCTCGAACATTGCACGGTCATCGTCCCCCGAAGTCCTGGGAGCATTGAATTGTCGAAAGTCCCTTGCGGAGCACCCGAGTGCAGGTCCCGCCGTTCACTCGGAACGTGGAGACAATTTCGATCCCAGCCTGGGAGATCAACTGCAAGACCTAATTTGGGTTGCCGTCCTCGGAAGGAGGGAGCTATGATAGAAGCTGCTTTTCAACATATTAGATTATCAAGATCCGATAGTCTAGTTGTCGTAACGGGTTTCAACACCACCAGACTAGCTATGATATGATAACACTCAATTGATCAAAGAATGATGCTCCAAAGTGCCTCGAAGTGGTAGTTTGAGGCGGTAAAGAGAGTCCTGAAGTCAGTTTTTGAGCTCCCTGCCAGGCGTTCCGTATGCACCCCGAAGTCATAACTTATAATTTCTTGTATGAGGGTGACAAGGGATAACTTTCCACCAAGTTGTAGGATTTGTAGGGAGGGTGGGATATGGGTAACATAGTTTGGCAATGCCCCTATTTGACCAATAAAGCTCTCCTTGCCCTCTTTTTTCTTCTTCCCAAATTCAATGAGATCGAGCACCCCTTCAAGATCAAGCACCCCTTTATCAAGCAAACTCTTCTCCCTTTCAAGTAAGTTGGACACACATCTTTCACTTTACAAGACTGATAAAGCAATAGAATATCCACCTTCAAAGCTTCCAGGATGAAGGTTTTTACTTTCATGAAAGACAAGGGAAAGCAATTGAGGAGTAGGTTTTTGATCTAGATATTTAAGGAGGTACAGCCCAGAAGTTTTATATATTTTTCACTCACAGTGGGTACTGTACAAGTATGAGTACATTACCTCCTGCTAGTAAATATATAAAACTTATAGGCTGTACCTCTGTATGGAAATTGAGAAGTGAGTGACAGGTTAACCAAGCCTTGTTCTTCCAAGAGCTGGTGGGAAGGAACCAGCGTACCCTCATCATGGATTTCACCCCAGCCCTTATCATTGTGCGTAATGGAAGGTTTAATCACAGGAGTAGTAAAAAAGATGTTGGGCATGTCAGGAAGGAGCTCAGTACTTCCCACGGAGTGGGCCTCTAGCAAGTGACTAGTGATGAGGGTTGTAGTTCGTCTCTTCATGTCGGGAGCCCTATGCCAGTGAATAGAGTATTGCGCTCCAAGTGTCCTTAGCACTGAGGGACAAAAAGAGACTTAGCGCCCGGGGATGGATCATTTGGTAGCCAGCCACCAGGCCGTGGGCGGCAGCGATGTGCCCCGCCATGGTGCGATTGCAGGGCCTGGAGGAGGTGGTTAACTTATTTACTTAAGAGGATCAAAAAAAAGTATCCCATAACACTCCAAAGAGGCATCTAAGGCACCAATTTTGGACCGCCGTGATGAAATATCACTCTGATGCTCCAGTCCCTGGTTTGAAGCTGCATTTCCATACATAGTATGGTGGTTCTTGGTGTTATACATAGAAGCATAATCGGTGCGGCACGTGACTAAATGCATAAGGTCACGTGTTCGACTCCGGGCCCCGCCGTAGTTATCGTGATGATATCATATTATCACATGAAACGATAAGGCATTTGTGCAGCCTACTCTGTGGAGATACGAGGCATGTGACCAAGGGGTTTTCGCTGGATAACATAGAAGGAGCTCCGCTCTATAAGACAAGACTTAGTTGGTTCAGATTGGTCGATTAGTTATAAAGCTACGACCTCTGCAAGTCTATATGCAATTACAAGAAGTAATATGCATGCCCCTTCAGCTCGCGTAAACTAGAGTCATCCGGAAGACCTAGTTACGATTGGTTAATAACAACTTACTGGTCGAGTTAGTTATCTTCGTCATGCACTCTAAGCTAGGCACATAGAAGAGTCATTGATAAGTCCTTTGACGGAGCTGATTACTCCACTCAGGAAGAGAGCGGGAAAGTTAGTTTTCAGGGTCAAACGGAGTTCGCACTCCAAAGACACTGAAGCGTTAGTATGGCAGGTACATAGTCAGTAACGGATTGGATGTAGGCCGCGACCACCCAGACGCGGACTATAAATATCAAGGTGCCTCCCTAGCTTTTAAGTTGATTATCAGCGACCGGCGAAGAGATCTTATTAATATATTCGTTCTACTTTACTTCTATCTTTATGAGCCTTCTTGACTATCTCCGAGACAGAAGATTACAGGGCCTAGTGTATACTCGCTTGACTTTAGAGTTACCTACCCCCTAATACTCGGCATGGGAAAAAGTAGCATTTCATATAGAAAATTTGAAATATGGCACCAGTCACTTAAAACATACACCTGGCTAGATGTAACATGTAACGCTCCACCCTGTATGTAACTAGCACTATACCCTACCTAACTCCTGTACCTTCTCCAAAATTTTAACATTTATTTTAACTACTTCATATAGTTAATAGGATGTTCAAGTTATTACTTATGTAAAGTGGTTACAAACAAAAGTAAGGGTTTTCAAAAGATGCTAGATTTAGGGTATAGTGTTAGCTACATACAGGGTAGAGTGTTATATACATGTTGCATCTAGCCAGGTGTATGTTTTAAGTGACTGGCATCATACCAGACAAGTAGATCATAGCAATGGTGACCGGTAAGAAAAGATACATTTTAAAGACTACAAAATACAATTTCAAGTCACTGAACCAACCACTAGCCATCATGATTGCTGTTGCCACCAGACAGGATACAGCATTCGACCTTTTCATGAAAGCTACCTCCAGGTCTCTGCAAATGTGGAATTGATATTTGTATTGCCAGTGTGCTCAGTTGCTATAACAAGAACCCTGATACTATGAATGGAAACACAACCTCAACTGACAACTTGAGTACCAGTACTGTACATGAGCCCTAACTACTTGAGTACCATATTAACTTCTGTTATTTGGTTTTCTACCAAGAATATGGTGCAAGAAAGATATAAGCTCTTGACTAATTTGTCATGGCTACCAAATTTTCTTCACTCCAGTCACACGTTTTGTACCTGGAGGAGCTCTCTGCAGTTCTCAGGATTTGCATTCATGAAGAAAGAGGTGTGGCAAGACAGATCAGGTTGACCATGCACAGTGAGAAAGAACAGTGCATGGTGAACCCACATAGCAAGATTATGCAAACTGCACCTAGTTGGATATAGCGAAGAATCTCCTTAGAGTTTTGGAATGTACAGGAAGAATGTACATTATAGATCGGAGGATTTCCTATGGTGTTGTTATGTCTGCGCTTTAGAGGAGTGCCATTAAATTGAGGGATTTCTTTGAATATATCTATAGGGTGTGCCCCTTGATATTTTACTTTCTTTACGCAATCTGATAATCTCCTACCTTTGTATATACTTAGAAATTACGTCGGCTCCTTGCTCTCATGTTTATTGTGAAGTAACCTTCAGATTGTTACAACTCCGCATTCTGGAAACCTTAGAAGAATAAACTTGATACCTCGTTGCATCTTGTTTAAATTCTTGTCTTTGCTTTGCTAGTAATAGCCAGACCCCCAAGCGTGAACCTGCTGTATGGTTCATGCTCTTTGATTAATATACCTTGGCCTTCCTTCGTGTCTGCCTGTCCTCGGTTAACTATCTTGACAATAGTTCTCCTGCCTGAACCCTTTGCGCCCGTGGCCCTCCTTTGTGTCTGCCTGTCCTCGGTTAACTATCTTGACGATAGTTCTCCCACCTGAACACTTTATGCCCATGGCCTTCCTTTGTGTCTGTCCGTCCTCGGTTAACTATCTCGATAATAGTTCTCCTGCCTGAACCCTTTGCGCCCCTGGCCTTCTTTCATGTTTGTCTGTTCTCAGTTAACTATCTTGACGATAGTTCTCTCACCTGAATACTTTGCGCCTGTGGCCTTCCTTTGTGTCTGCCCATCCTCGGTTAACTATCTCGATAATAGTTCTCCCGCCTGAACCTTTTTCGCCTGTGGCACTTGTTCATGTTTGCACGTCTTTGGCTAACTATCTCGATGGTAGTTTCCCTCCTGAACCTGAGTAGGCTTTTGGAACTTAGGAACTCTGACCCTTATGAATCACTTAACAATATTGTATTCAGCAACGAACCTTAGGACCATTTTCAGTTTACCAACAATATTCTTTGACCCTCGCCCTTCGGCCATCTTCTAGTGAAACAGAATAACTGTAACCGGAACTGGAGTTCAGCCTGTTCGGTTCAAGGATTTGTTTTATGTTTTGTTTTACTTGTGGTTTCGAGTATCCTTTGATACTTAGTTTGTTTTACTTGTGGTTTCGAGTATCCTTTGATATTTAGTTTGTTTTACTTGTGGTTTCGAGTATCCTTTGATACTCAGTTTGTTTTACTTGTGGTTTCGAGTATCCTTTGATACTCAGTTTGTTTTACTTGTAGTTTCGAGTATCCTTTGATACTCAGTTTG